>BJCM01212120.1:0-13046 GCA_018326385.1 Flaveria bidentis
GAATATTGACTGGACACGACACAAGTCCCCTTGTTGTCGGGTGTCGTCATGACACGCTTGTTATCATTTATTATATTGCATCTCTATTGGCTTACCATGTGTTATGACGATTCCCGTCTCGTTACATCCCCGTGTTTCCGCTCTTAGCGGGGATGTGACAAATATGCTCCGGGGTCGAACGCTGAGCCTAAACCGTCTCGAAATAATGCCAAATGGCAAGTGTATTGATCTCCCCGCGGCAACACGCGGGAGAAATTCCTAGTTAATACTATAGAAACACGTAACATACAAAAATGAAGCGACAAAAATTACATGAACTCTTATTGAAAATGAATATTAGGAAATGTCTTTTCCATTGCTTTTCATATTCATTTAAGAAACAATATTTCAATTCTTTGACTTCTCTTTTTTCTATTTCGATCCATCTTTAAAGCCGTAGTTCTACCTTTGATTTGGATGTGAACAAAACTAGGGTTCTCGCTGCCAAAATCAACAATCCTAGTTGACTCGTAGATAGACAAACAATAGTCCTTAATCACAATTCTATAACCAATTGATCAATTTTGGGGTAATAGATCTAAAATCAAGAATCTTCGATTGTCACTCAAAAGAATCAGGAACATAAAAGATGTAGGATACTAACCTGTTTTGGAGGAACATAGATGAAGATGATAACAAACATGAGTAACACAGATCATTTAAGAATCCCCCATCTTCAAATGTAAAATAAAAATCCAATGCATACTATCCTGTTATTATAGGGTCCTGGTTGCAAAATCTAACCCGAATCATGGTGACTAGGAGGAGGAAGAAGATGGAATAAGCGGTGATGGAACTCAAGAAGAAGAAGAGGAATCAGAAAAGAAGGATGCATGGAATAAAGAGAGTATGTGTGACTATTGTGTAAAATACCAAAAATAACCTTGATTGGTGGCATTGTAGCCGCCGACCAAAGGGAATAATACATATAATAATATAATTCTACCAATTTTTGTAATACAATGCATAATCAAACATACAAATTATTATGAACTCAAAAATGAATATGAATAATCAGTTTAGTGGTGATATTCAAATAAACTTAAACTAAAAAACAAATGCACAAGAATAATTGGTTCACTGTAAACATTCAAATGAAAAGAACATAAAATAATTACATTAAATGAAAAACATCTAAAAAGTATTCATAGAAAACCTTAAAACCTTCATAATGGTTAATCACCACATTGAAATTGGTTCAAAGAAATTAAAGTCATGAAAAATTATGATCTTTATATCCTCCGCTGAGATTATAACGAACGCTACTTGTACCTGCGTCGTAAATCTTTAAACGTCCCGAAACATTGCAATTGGTTATTGGAATAGAACATCCTTATATAAAAAATAACAAAAACAATAAAAACCCCTATATTATATTTGTGAATTGCGATGGAACATAATACATCCAACCTATGTGCAGAACAAACATGAATCAATTGGATTCAAACTCGGTTCTTATGGATTTGTGATTGTAAGGAAATGGCATTCAATATCATTTTTTCACGATTTACGATTACGAACATCGCTTCTTTAGGTTTTTTCAATCGGTGCCCTCAAACTAAATGCCAATAAAAATTATGTTATTAAATATCATATCACTAGCTTTTGTAAACCCGTGTACTACACGAGTTGAACAAATTAAGTATTAAATAAAATAAAAAGTATTAATTATAAAACGATAAACTAAGACATGATATAATTTGAATTACGTATGAGTAATAACTATATATAATAATAAAACAATAATATTTTTTTATTTTTTAGTTTTCTTCAAAGATAAATTAAACATATTGTTTCAAATAACGTTTTAAAAAATTTTCATTATTAAAATATACGTACTATAACTCCCTATTTTAATTATTTTTGTTTTATAGGAAAATTACTTTAGAAATGCCAATTTTAAAATATTACGTAAAAGTAGTTTGTCTTTTTCATAAAAAAAGATTTCTATAGAAATAACATTCATAAAAAGATATCTTTCTTAATTTATTAATAAACTAATAATAATGGAAAATAAATAAGTAATAATACTTGTTTCAGTGTAATTATCTAATAAGATAGAGAAACGAAAAAAGTTTGATGATAATTAATGTGAAATTGACACGTAACACCTTTATTTACTCTTTAATTAGAGTAAATAGATTGGTAGAGATAGAATGGATATGAAAAAAAAAGAGAAAATTGTAAAATTAGTCCCTGTAGTTTGATCAAATTGCACCTCGGATTTAAAAAAAATTGCAAACTTAATAAAAAAATTTATGAGTAGATTGCATGTTTAGTCACCTTATTAGTTTCAAAATGCATTTCTTATGAGGGTATATATGTCAATATAAATGTCACAAACATCGGTATCATTGCATCTCCTCCCAATCGATCATCACCATTAATCTCAATCTCATCATCATCATCATCATCATCATCATCATCATCATCATCATCATCATCATCATCATCATCATCATCATTTATGACTCCCATTGGTATACCCAGGCACCACCAACATTGTGATTTCAAACCTCCCCCTTTCTCACTACAAAATACTATTATTTGAAATCATAGTTTTATATACTTTTATCATTGGGAAATCCAACGAATTTTACCATGGTATATACATAGGGTTCTGGTGGTGTACTTGATGTCGACGTAGAGAACCTGACTAAATAAAAAGGTTTTATTGATGGGGGAAAAGCTTAAAGGACCAATGATTGATAAGATTTATTGATCGGGAGGACTGAGGAGGAGAATTAGACCCGGTTCAGTTGGAGTTGAAGGTTTGGTCGGAGATGTCACAAGTTGTTTCGGAGTTGGAGTTTAAGGTTTGGTCAGCACAGAGTCCGGTGGTGTTGCGTTTGCTTAGTTTAAGGTGCTTTTAATTCCGACTCAAGGTTTTCCGACAAAGGTGATGAGTGGTTGATATGATCCGATTTCATAATCAACCCGAACCATGTAGATTGCAACCACCACGTTCATTCTTATGCATGTTTATTGCATTAATTTCACATTTTATTAATTTACATTAAGTTTATATAGGTCTTGAATTTTCATGTGAGAATATAGAAGAAAATTTGTTTAAATCTTGTTTCTCTTTATTATTTCTTTGGAGTCTAACCCTACTATCGTTTGGGAGATTGACCATCTCGAATTGGTCCCTAACAGTGGTGTTAACGGTGATGACGAGATCGTTGTTTCCATTTGAACTTGTCGGGATTATGAAATAGTTGATATGTAAAGATTTGATATTTACTTCTCGAACGTGAGTTTTTGATTCACAATGAGATTCTAGAATGAGATTCATGAGTTAATCTATTATCAAATCAAGATAATGCAAACATTAACTCATATAAAATATAAAATGACAAACATGCCCTCATATGGATTTCATTTGATGTTGCTTAACCCTAGAAACTAACAAACATTAACTCAGGGACCATGCATACAATTTGATCAAATCACAAGGACTAAGTTTGCAATTTTCTCTGAAAAACTCATTTAAATTGAGTATAGATGGAATTTTTTGTTTGGTTGGTTATATATGTAGATACATGTGTACCTAGTTTATGGGCTAAATGTAAATATCTTTCATGTCCTACATATTTGTAATGAATGGGTTCAATGATATATAATATGTGGTTGATGTTTAAAATGTTTAATATTTTATAGTATTATTGTGTGTTAAAATATAATGAACTTACTATATAGGTTTGAGGTTGTTGTATATAGTTCTTAGTCAATAAGGATCGAGAAATGTGTTCAATCTAGTCGGATGAGTCTTCATGCGAATGGACCATACTAATAGACCATACGCATGGATACATCATGCTTATGGACCAGTCGCACGACTGAACCAGGAGACTAGATCAGTCGCACGATTGAGACATAAGATTGATTCAATCGCACGACTAAACCTTCAGTCATGCGTATGGATCAATCGCATGATTCAGTCGCACGACTGAACCATATGGTTCAGTTGTACGATTGGAAACCCATAACCTATAAATACCACTTAATTCGTGGAAAAATGGAAGATTCGAAATACTTGATACTCTTACAAACCCTAGCCGTCTAGAACGTCCAAGGAAGCATGTCCAACTTCATAGATCATTCCTGATCGATCTCTATTCATTCATAACGTTTAGTTTCAATCTTACATCGATCGGGTATTTGTTCTCACTGATTGGATCGCCAATCAAATAGGATTCCAGAATATTTGATTCGGTATAAACATAGAATCTGTTAGTATTCTGTACATACACGGTCTTGACAAGTGGTATCAGCGCTTTTGCTCTTGATTTTGCGTTTGACTCAATTAGAATTGTGTCAAAACTCACATTTTAACTCAAAAGAGTCATCTTTTTGAGTCCACTGGTGTTTTTCGACGTTTCCAGGCATTAAAGTTGAAGTTTTTCGTCATACGACAGATTAGGGTTTTTGGGTAAATCGTAATTCGTGTCAAAGTGTCAAAATTCGAAAATTTTCAAACATAGCAGCCTTCAGTCACCCGAATAGTTCATTCGTACAATTGAATCATCTGCATTGTCCATCCGCACGATTGAACTCATTCGCACACTCCATCCGCACGACTGAACTCAGTCGTATCCTTCATTCGCATGACTAAACACTTTCAATCGTTTAAGTCCATTTGCTTTGTTCATACGCACGACTGAATTCAATCACACGATTGAATTCATTCGCACTCTTCAATCGCATGAGTGATGCATACGCATTGTCCATTCGCACGATTGAAGTTGACTTGTTCTCAAAGTACAAAGTTTATACAAACGGAAGAGCAGTTTTTAGCGTTTACTGCCGGGAAGGACTCACGTATCCAGAACCTTCTGTTTCTGGAGAATGAGATAGGAAATCACAATAAACTGCCAAGGCTTATAACGTTGGATGACTATCCACAATGGAAACAATGGTTTGAGATATATCTAAATGGAGTGGATCCAAATCTTTGGACATCTATCGAGACTGGTTACACGGTGCCAGTCAGTGCTAATGGAGTCAAACTAACATTGGGAGGGATGAATGACACTCAGAAGATAATCTTCAATGCTGAGAAGAAAGTCTATGCCTTGCTGACTCAGTCAATCCTGAAAGACATCTTTCACCTGTTTTCTAAGAACGAGCAGGCCAAAAAGTTGTGGGAGGCATTAGAGAAGAGCTATGATGGAAAAGCAACATTAAAGGAACCTAAGGCTAAAGCTCTCAAGAAGGAGTTTGATAACTTCTCCTCAATTGGAAATGAAAGCTTGGATGACATCATCGACAGGTTCTACCATCTGATGAGTGAGTTGCACACTCATGGTATAACAACATCTATGGAAGATAAAGTTTCAAGCTTTTGCAGATGGTATGCCTGAGAAAAGGGATTCATTTATGTCCAACCTGAGATAGAATGATATACTTGGTACATTGGACATAAATAACTTCATCTTGAATTTAAGGGAGGAGGAACTGAGGATGAAATACAAGTCGAAGAAAGGATCCTATGTTCAGAATACTTCATTCTACAACTCGGTTCCAAATCTAACTGGTTCAGGAGCACCACTTCAAACAACTTTTGTGTCCAGTTCCGCGGCTCCTTCTCAATCCACTGATTCAGGACAAGAAACATCTGGGTCATCATCTACCCAATATATAGTGCCTGAAGCCAATACAATGAAGTTGAAGACCGAGAATCTCGGTAATATCACAGTGGAGGTTGCAAAAGAGCACATGGATCTTCTAGCAGCAGTGGTTCAATCGTATGATGGTTTAGTTGCTGGGAAAATCAGAAATTGTCATCTTGCAGATGAAGACTACGAGCAGGTTGATGAGAACGAGCTGGAGAGGATGGATATCATGTGGGCTCTAGCAAGTGCAGTTAGACGAGCTAAAAAGTTCGTTAAGCAGACAGGTCAGAATCTTGTAGCCACAAAAGATACGACCTTTGGTTTCGACAAAACCAAGGTCACCTGCTTCAATTGTGGTGAAAAGGGGAATTTTAAACGTGAATGTGTGAAGCACAAGAAAACAGGAAATGGTAACCCATTTCCTACTTTCAACCGTCAAGACAAAGACATGGTTGCAACCAGTTCTACAATTAAAAAGACTAAAGCACTAACTGCCCAAGGTGATGAAGGACAAGACTGGTCCTTTCAATTTGTCTCTCCTAGAGAATCAAACATTGCTTGTGTAGAAGCATTGGATGATGGGTCTGCCAGTGAAGGTGAAATTGCAGCAGAGCAAGCGATGTCAGATACAGAAGAAGCTGTGAACGTGGTAAACCACTTAGTTGAGGAAGAGCTCAGAGCTTCAAGTTGAGAATCTCTAACAATAGAAGATTCTACCTCTGCATTGATGGCTAATTCAATTGACTCCTCACAAGTATGTTCTTTAGATAAACTCTTTAATAAACATGCTTGTTCTGAATGTGAAAAATTTAGGGAAATCATAGATCTAAAATTTTCTAGGTTATTAGAACACAATGATAACTTAGTAAATGACTTACAACTCTGCACTGAAGCAAATCGTATTTTAAAACAAAATGAGTGTAGTTTTAAAGAAAAAAATAGAACTGTTAGGTAAACAACTTAGGGAAATTGAGGTTGTTGCCTAAAATCAATCTAATGATATAAAGTTTTATTTAAATTCATTAGAAGAAACCAAAAATGAGAAAGCAGTCTTGGAAGTCGAGGTTAATTCATTAAAACAAAAACTGCGTAGTTCGACTAGTTCTTCTCACATAGTATACAACTTAGTGAAAGAACAAAACAATGGGGAAGGTTTGGGATACAAAGTAGTGCCACCACCACATGAGCTACTATTAAATATAAAATTTAGACCAGTTAATAGCAATCCAATTAAGGATCATGTGGTGTCTACTCCTCTAGTTAGTGATCGTGATTTCACGGGTAAGCCTGTGAAATCTGTCACTAAAGAAGGAGGCTACTTTGAAATCAAAAGGCAAGATGCCCTTTGAGAACTTGGATGATGCATTTAAAAGGGTTAATGTAAGTTCAGGTTCACCAAAGTCCATTTCAGAACCCAAATTGACTAAACCAGTTAACCACACACGTGTTAGTCATCAAAGACCAACTAACGAGTATGTTAAAGATGTTCAACACGTCAAAACATTTAATTTTGTTAATAAAGGTGTTACATCTAAAAGAGTAGAAAAAAAACCAAACCAGACACACCTCACACCTCCACTAAACTCAACATCACATAAAAGTTTTCCTCAGTCTGTAGAAGCAAGATCTTGCTACAGTTGTGGAAAACGAGGACATATTTCTCAAAATTGTCCTTACTATCAGACACCCAGAAAGAAAATTGAACTTTATGACACACAACCAAGTTCTTCTAAAATAAGATCTAACACTCCACCTAAGGGTGTTAGTGTACCAAAAGTTCTAACAATAAGTCAGTCATCTATTTACCACAAACAGGCCTTACACAAAACTGGCTTATGGAAAGAAAAATCAAGTATAGGGTCTGATAGTGAGAATGATAAGAAGAAAGATATGCCCTTAGCCTCTAAAGGACAATGGGTTGAGTTTTTGATGTGTGATTCCTCTAGGTGGGTCCCAAATATGAACTAACAAGTTTCTTTGACTGTACAGCATGTCTGCTATAGCGCTATCACTAACACCTGGATTATTGATAGTGGGGCGTCCAGGCACATGACAGGGAATTCGTCCCTTTTTTTCAACGTCAAACAAATCAAAGGGGGACATGTTTCATTTGCTGGGAACAAGGAGGATACATCATAGCACAAGGCAAAGTGGGAAATGAGAAAGTCAAGTTTAACAAGGTCAACTACATTCAACAACTATAGAGCAACTTGCTTTCTGTTTCCCAGATCTGTGATAAAGGATTCAAAGTTGTTTTTTACAACAAGAAGTGCTACGTGTTGAAGGACTATGTGATTGAGGAGGATAAGGTTCTCATGTCAGCTTCAAGATATAACGATTTATATGTCTTGGATCTATCAAAAGCATCCACAACTAATCACATAGTTCAATGCTTCTTTTCAAAGGCAACTGAGAGAGACTCGGTCTTGTGGCATAGGAGAATGGGACACATCAATCCTAGAAAGATGAATCACTTGATTCAGAATGATCTAGTGAATGGCATAAATGTTAAGAACTTCTAGCTTCCAGACTTCTGCATAGCTTGAAAGAAATGGAAACAGACCAAGAAGGCTCATAAGGCAAAGAAAGTTAGCTCTATATATATGCCTCTTGAGCTTTTGCATATGGATCTGTTTGGCCCTGTTAGCAAAAAGAGCATTGCAGGAGATTTATATTGCTTTGTAGTAACAAATGATTACTTAAGATTCTCTTAGGTGATGTTTTTGAAAGCTAAATCAGAAACCTTTGAATTATTCAAACATCTAGTAACTACATTGGAATCACTCTACAAGCTGAAAGTTAAGATTCGATCTAACAACAAAACTGAATTCAAGAATCAGTGGATGAAAGCATACTATAGAGAAAGAGTATTGTTCATCAATTCACCTCTACCTACACTCCACAGATGAACGGCGTAGCTGAAAGAAAGAATCAAAGTTTGTTCGAGACTGCCAGAACAATGCTTGCTGACTCAAAATTGCCTATTCAATTCTGGGATGGGGCAGTGGCGAATGCGTGTTACACGCTCAATCGAGTCTTAGTGGTCAAGCAACATGGAAAAACATGTTATGAACTACTCCAACAACGTAAACCTAATTTGGAGTATTTAGAACCGTTTGGCGCACCTTGTACCTTGTTGAAGAAGTCTCATAATGGGAAGTTCAACGAGAAGGCATAAGAAGAGATATTTCTCGGATACAACATAACAGACAAGAGAGTTTACAACAACTCAACGGGTCAGGTAGAAGTGTGGTGGAATGCTGACGTTCAAAGATACACCCCCAACTAAGAAAGGACCCTCATTCTTCTTTGACTATGATGGTTTCTTTAAATCATTCAATTTTCCGCATTCTCATACTGTTGACGAGCTGTCTGTTAGAATGATGTACGATGCTCTTAACACTCCTCCACCAGACTCGACATCAACAGGTCCATTAGATGATTCCTCTAACTCTTCAGGGGGAGACCTTGAAGTGAGTGAGTCTTGATCTGATGATGAGGTAGTTGAAACTGCTAATGAGGACCAGGAGGAACAGGTTCCTACCAATGAAAGTACACAAGCATCAAATCTTGATGCCACTGACACTTCGGAACCTCATACTCCAACAACTTTAGATCCTGAACCTGAGTTTAACAATCTGGATAATGAGGTGATTGTTCCAACAACTCCTGGATCTTGGCTAAACGTTTATCATCCCCTGGACAATGTCAGTGGGGATTTTCGATTGGGAGTACAGACAAGAATTTAGCTGTATTCAGCTGATTATACCTCAGTAATGGAAAAGGGATACCTTCACGACGGAGAATATCGATATTTTGTGTCTCAATTTAAGCCAAAATACGTAAGTGAAGCGTTAAACGATAAGGCATGGGTTAATGCGATGCAAGAAAAGAAGTACAAGAAGTTCCAGGAACATATGAAGAGTGTTAAACAATAGAGGAAACTAGGTCCAAGGGGGAGTTTGTAGATAATGTGTACCTAGTTTATGAGCTAAATGTAAATATCTTTCATGTCTTACATATTTGTAATGAATGGGTTCAATGATATATAATATGTGGTTGATGTTTAAAATGTTTAATATTTCATAGTATTATTGCGTGTTAAAATATAATGAACTTACTATATAGGTTTGAGGTTGTTGTACGTAGTTCTTAGTCAATAATGATTGAGAAATGTGTTCAACCTAGTCGGATGAGTCTTCATGCAAATGGACCATACTAATGGACCATACGCATGGATATATCATGCTTATGGACCAGTCGTACGACTGAACCAGGAGACTAGATCAGTCGCACGATTGAGACATAAGATTGACTCAATCGCACGACTGAACCTTTAGTCGTGCGTATGGATCAATCGCATGATTCGGTCGCACGACTGAACCATGCTAATGGTTCAGTCGTACGATTGGAAACCCATAACCTATAAATAGCACTTAATTCGTGAAAAAAAAGGAAGATTCGAAACACTTGATACTCTTACAAACTCTAGCCGTCTGAAACATCCAAGGAAGTATGTTCAACTTCATAGATCATTCCTGATCGATCTCTATTCGGTCATAACATTTAGTTTCAATCTTATATTGATCGGGTATTTGTTCTCACTGATTGGATCGCCAATCAAATATGATTACGCACTATTTGATTCGGTATGAATGTAGAATCTGTTAGTATTCCGTACGTACACGGTCCTAACAATATATAATATTTTAGAACATTATAAACATATATAAAAACTTATCAGTAGATTAGGTTTGAAAACATAATATAAATGGTATGTATGTTGTAATTTTTTACTTTTACATAAGAAACTTACAATTTCATATTCTAATATTATATGATATTTAATATATACTAATTAACAAGTTAGTTGTGTCATGTGTTGTATATTATGCTTAGTGGGGTTGTACCCACCTTTTGTGTTTTGTTTTCTTCCTTTTTAATAATCTTTAACTTTTTTTTATTTTAACCAAATACTTTTATATATTTTATAATTTAATCCTAACATCATATTACTTTCAACTTTGATCTCCTACATTTTTTATATTGTTATAACCTTTTATGTTCCAGTATAAAATTTGCAAGTTAACATATCACAGCGTGCGTGTGTGGTTCAATGTTTTTAAGCTTATTTTTTTCCATTCAACGTCAACGTCGCAACGCACTGGTCCTATATAGATTTATTGTTTTATATGTTTTACATTTTTCCTACGTGGTTTAACGTTTTTATGTATACTTTTCATTTGGTTATATTTTTTATAATATGAGTTTTTTCAATGTAGTTCGTCACTGACAGTGGTGTGTCATTGGTGCTACTTGACAAGGTTTACATCTCCCGTTGCAAAACAAAAGGCTTAATACTAGTTATAAAAATTTTCAAACATATATTTTTTCTCTTTAATACCTAAAACAAAGCCATGTGTAAGGATTAAATATAGAGGCTGATGCAACCCAAACACCCAAAGTCTCTCTTGCATGCATGCACAAGTGTACTAAAGTAGAATGCTTTAGAAGTTTCTCACCAGCATCAGAAAATACACTAAGTGTGAAATCTTCCAAAGCCAAGACCAATATCTTCCGAAGCCAAAGATGAAGACTTTCGAAGCTTCAAAGACAAAGTCTTCTCAAGCCAACACTTGAAGACAGATTTCTTCTGAAGACTTTTGACACATGCTTTATCTAGATGTACTTTTTACATAAAGCTGGACCCCTTTCTGCTACAACTCTGTAAAGTCACCAACTTTCATAAGTTAGTGAAAATGTCCATGCTTTTGGTAACTGTATATTGAGGTCTTGTGTCTGTAACTTTCTACTTTATGTACTTTATCCTTTTTAATATATTAGGATCTGAGCTATGGCATGTCATAGTCACTAGTCAAAAGGCAATCTGTCTTTTGACTCCATAATTGATTTTGTTTGTTGTCTAGTCAATTGTATCCAGCTGGCCTTCAAAGTATGGTTGGTTATAGGATGTAGTATATGTATCTCAAGTACTTGTAACTTTCTAATATGCTTTGTAACATTTGTAATATGACTTGAGAAAGCAATATACTACAATCTTGAAACCAACTACTTGTGTGTTTTGTTATCTTATTATGTCTCATATTTACTTGTGTTCTTAGCATCTTTACAAAGGTTAACCAGTTTCCCTATTTGATCTGTTAAGTGATCTTAGCAACTTTCCTCACTGTGTTGTTATGTTGTAAGTGCATACCCTTCACCGGTCCTGTAATTGGTATCAGAGCATTCTAGGCTCTTGATATAAGATCTCACCATCTTAAGATCCCTCACACACAAAATACTTAACATCTCAAATGGCAGCTATTTCTAAATCTGATATGAAAACTGGAAACATGACAAAGTCCCCACTGATCACTCTTGATGACTTTGACACTTGGTGCCAAAGAATGGAAGGCTTTATCAAGTCTCTAGACTCAAGATGTAGGAGTCTGTTGAAATAGACCTTACATACCAAGCACCTCTTCTACAACTGGAGGTGGTATGATCCTCAAGGTTGTGGCTGACTACTCAGATGAAGATAGAAAGAGAGTAAAGATTGACCAAAAGGACATGACAACCTTCAAACTGCTATTCCAAACTCTATGTACAAAGGTTTCAAGAAATGCAAAACAACTAAACAACTATGGGATGCATTGAAACTAATGTATGAGGGTTCCTTTAAAACCAAGGAGAACAAGAAGGATCTCCTGAAGCAGCAGTTTGAAAATTTCACATTTAAAGCAGGTGAGACCATGACTGAACAATACTTCAGGTACGTTGAGATTGTGGATACCCTAGTGGATGGTGGAGTAGCTCTTGAAAAAAGAGATATTGTAAGGAAGTTCATGTCCTTTCTTCCTAGGCAATGGACAAACTACTGTGTTGTTATCAAGAGAATTGAGAACCTGAAGACTCTCACCTTGACAAAGTTGTATGGGATTCTCAGTGGATACCAGATGGAGATGAACATGCAAGGTTCATTTGGCAACTCCAGCAATCAAATGGGTTCAACCCTTCATGTGGTTGAAAGGGTATCATAGAACCCAACATCATCTCATATGCTACCCTGACAACTCATAAAAGGGTCCTTTTATCACCTTCCCTAAGACACCAAGGGAGAACTATACTCAAGGAAGCCCATTCCAAGAGAAAAGTTCTTCTTAAGCCTTTGTGTCTTCTAATGAAAGTTGTGGCAGCTTTCTATTCACCCTTGAAGATCTGGACTGTATCCATCCAGATGATCTGGAGTATATGGAGATAGTCCAGCAAATGGCTTTTCTCACTCACAGAGCCAAGAAGTTCTACAAGCGAACAAGAAGGAAGTTTCCCAGTAATACAACTAGTGGAAAGTTTAGACTGGACAAAAGCAAAGTCAAATGTTACAACTGTAAC
>BJCM01212123.1:0-12645 GCA_018326385.1 Flaveria bidentis
CCCGACTTGGATCATTACGTACTAACCACATCAATATTCTATGTGTCTTGGGCATAAAGAATCCAACATCAGCCTGACGGTTTTGTCGATCCACAACATCCTAATAAAGTATGCAAGTTAAAGAGATCAATCTATGGATTGAAACAAGCATTGAGAAGTTGGAATAAACGATTTGATGAAGAGATCAAGAAATTTGGTTTTATCAAGAACGCTGACGAGGCTTGTGTATATAAGAAGGCTAGTGGGAGCATAATTACATCCTTAGTATTGTATGTTGATGACATACTACTTTTTGGAAATGATATTCCAACCATGGAAGGTGTTAAAACTTGGATTGGAAGTTGTTTTTCCATAAAATATCTCGGTGAAGCCGCCTATATTTTTGGAATAAAGATCTATAGGGATAGATCGAGCTGGTTGATAGGTCTAAATCAAAGTGCATATATTGATAAAATTTTGAAAAGGTTCAAGATAGAAAACTCTAAGAAAGGTATTGTACCTATTCAAAAAAGGACAATATTGAGTACATCTCCATGTCCAAGCTCAAAGGATGAGCATGATCGAATGAAGACATCCCATATGCGTCTGCTATAGGATCCATCATGTATGCGATGATATGCACTAGACCGGACGTGTCATGCGCGTTAAACATGACAAGCAGATATCAGCAGAATCTAGGAATAGCCATTGGATGGTTGTTAAAAGTATATTGAAATACCTTAGGAGGACTAAGGATATGTTTCTAATATACGAATCTGACGAAGAGGAACTTGTTGTAAAGGGTTACACGAATGCGAGTTTCGAAACTGATCGAGATGATTATCGATCACAATCGGGGTATGTCTTCATTATGAATGGAGGAGCAGTGTCCTGGAAGAGTTCAAAACAATACGTGGTAGCATTGTCCACTATAGAATCCGAATACATAGCCACCTCATTAGCAGCTCAGAAAGCTGCATGGATAGAGAAATTTATCACTGATCTAGGGGTGGTCTCTACCATTCAAGACCCCCTAGAAATCTTTTGTGATAACGAGCGTGCGATTGCTCAAATCAAGGAACCCCGTGTAGATCAAAAGACTAGACACATTGAGCAGAGATTCAACTACATAAGGGATGAAGTTGAAACGGGAAAGATATGTATTCATAAAGTTCACACCGATCAAAACATTGCAGATCCACTCATCAAGCTCCTTGAAAAGGCAAAGCAAGTTGGCGAAAATGAGCTAAAAATAATGGACAATCTCTAGTCGCCACTAAAGATACAACTTTTGGTTTTGACAAAACCAAAGTCACATTCTTCAACTGTGGTGAAAAGGGGCACTTTAAACGTGAATGTGTAAAGCCCAAGAAAACTGGAAATAGAAATCCGTTTCCCACATTCAACCATCAAGACAAAGACATGATTGGAACTACTTCTTCAAGTAAAGAGACAAAGGCTTTGACTGCTCAAGGTGATGAAGGGCAAGACTGGTCCTTTCGATTTGTGTCTCCAGGCAAATCAAATATAGCCTTTGTTGAAGCATTGGATGATTGATCTGCTAGTGAAGGTGAGATCATAGCTAAGGAAGCGATGTCAGATACTGAAGAAGCTGTGAATGTGGTAAATCAGTTGGTTGAGGGAGAGCTCAGAGCAACAAATTCTGAATCTCCAATCACCGAAGAGTCTGATACAACTTTGATGGCTGATTCGTCTAATTCCTCACAGGTAAGTTCTAATGGCCAATTATTTAATAAACATGCTTGTACTGAATGTGACAAATTTAGGGAAAGAATTGATCTAAAATTTTCAAGGTTATTAGAACACAATGATAATTTAGTAAATGACTTACAACTCTGCACTGAGGCCAGTCGTATTTTAAAACAAAATGAGTGCAGTTTCAAGGAAAAAATAGAACTTTTGGGAAATTAACTAAAGGAAACCGAGGTTGTTGCTTTAAATCAAGCAAATAACATAAAGTATTATTCAAATTATTTGGAAGAAATGAAAAAGGAAAAAACAATTTTAGAAGTTAAAGTTGAATCTTTAAAACAAAAACTACATAGTTTGGCTAGTTCTTCACACATAGTTCAAAACTTAGTGAAAGAACGAAATAATGGGGAAGGTCTGGGTTATAAATTAGTACCACCACCACATGCGATCCTTTTGAACACTAAATGTAGACCTATCAATAATAACCCTGTAAAGGATCATGTGGTGTCCACTCCTCTGGTTAGTGATCCCGATTCTACAGGCAAACCTAAGATGAAGAGCACTAAACAGAAGGAGTCTACTTTAAAATCAAAAGAAAAGATGCCTAGTGAAAATTTGGATGATCAAATTGAAAAGGTTAATTTATGGTCAGGTTCACACACGTCTACATATGAACCCAAAATGTCTAATCCAGTTAACCAAAAACGTGTTACTCATCAAAGTCCAAATAAACTTAAAATTAAAGATGTTAAAAATAATAAAACAATTAATTTTGTTAAAGAAGCTGAAACATCTAAAAGAGAAGTGACAAAACCCAACCAGACACATCTCTTGCCCTTACTAAACTCAATCCCACATAAAAAAATTCTTCAATCTGTAGAAGGGAGATCATGCTACACTTATGGAAAACGAGGACATATCTCTTCTAATTGTCCTTATTATCAGACGCCCAAAACGAAAATTAAACTTTATGATGCAAAACCAAGTTTTTCTAAAATAAGATCTAATACTCCACCTAAGAGGATTAGTGAACCTAATGTTCAAACTATAAGCCAGTCATCTGTTTATCGCAAATAACCCTTACACAGAACTGACTTATGGAAGATAAAATAAAGTAATTTATCTGATAAGAAATGATATCAAATTTGTGATTTTGATTCAAAGTTTATGGAAACTGATAGTACACAGGAAACAAATTGTTTGGAACTTCAAAGGATTTAAATGATCAAAATGCAAAATTCAAAGTACAAGTCTAAGAAGTCTAAGCACAACAAAGGAAAAATGATAGGAAAACTAGTCTGCTACTGAGGTAACATAGAGAAAGTAGACCTAGAGGTTGCTAGTTTATTATATGATGTGTTGGTAGATTCAACACAATAGATGAGTAGACTCCTTTGGTGAATTAAATTCAAACTAATTTATTCAACGTTGTTGGATCAATAAGAAGGCTGGTGCAACCAAAACCAAATCACTTAGACAAATTTTGGTGCTACTTACAAAGACTTCCGAAGCCAAGTGTGGAACTTCCGAAGGTAGTAGAGTTCTTCCGAAGACAAAGTAAAAGATCAACTTCCGAAGACAAACTCTACTTCTAAAATCAAAGTACTTACTTCCGAAGATCAAGTCCAAGAAGAATAAATCAGAAGACTACATCTGAAGTATTAAGAAAAGAAGAATTCCTCAAGCCCCGAAAGGAGCAGCCTCTTCCGAAGTATAAGTGGCTTCGGAAGTACTTGTTCTTCCAAAGCCATTTAACCTTCGGAAGACATTGCTATGAACCAGTGGACATAAGTATGGTCTCTGACACTCCGTTGCAGACCTCTGATACTACATGGCGCTTTCTCAACGATCCATGTAGTTGACCATACTTTGTTCCACTATTCACCTTTTATGATAGTACAAGTTATCAACTTTAGTTGGTGACAAAAGGTAAGTCAGGGACATGTCCTGACTACCATATCTCAGATATGACTTTACCTAAGATACCTTAAACTATAGCTTTGTAGTATTTGATTTAGTTATAGGATCCCAGCTGGTATCAAAGTATATCCGGTTGTAGGTAGTATTATATATAGTTTATCATTGTAACTCATAACAACATGCTTGTAAGAGTCTTGTAACATTTGAGTTGAGAAGCAATATATGCAAGTACCTTGAAAATTACTTCTTGTGTTCTTTACTACTTATTATATTGTGATCAACTCTTATAGACTCTGCCTTTCATCTAAGTGTAGTTCAAGTGAGTTTGAGAGAAAAACAAAGTGTTAAGTGACCTTAACCGATCCTGCAAATTTGTTGTGGGATCTCATCTTATCCCTGGTTAACACAATCAACGCATTTCCAATAAGGGGTGACGAGCAAACTAAACGCCACACAAATGTGTGCGGTTGACCATAAAAATAAGCAAAGCACATGGAAAAATTGCTAAGTGAAATCAAGTTAATGACTAATGTTATTGGTGCATTATGTGCAAAAGAAAAATAAATGCTTTAAAAAGAAGATAGGTTGTGTGCCTCTCTGTTGTGCGGTGGCACTGACCCGAGGATAAGCATAACCTAAATATTCTAGAGTTCATTGTTGTTTGCGCCTCACAGTTGTGCGATGGCACTGACCTGAGGCTTGGCATCCCTTTGAAAGCTCTTAGAATAGTTTCTTCTTGTCAAATACCCGTAGACCACTCAAAAATCTCCTGAGGAATGTTGATTACCATATATGTGTGGGATCCACAAATGCGGGTTGAAATAATAAAACCTAACTCATCAGCAATGTGAGTCAAAAATCTGTGTATGGATTTAAGTGGACAAATATACTGACAATCATCGTGACTGCAACTCTTGATAGTCAAAATCATTGTGTGCATCTTATAGCTCTAGTATGATTTCCTGAAAGTGCTATTGACTCTTGGACAAAACCAGAATCAAGAATCAAACTGCATTTTAAAAGGTCCCAAATGATTATGATATACCTGTATGATTCCATAATGAATCTTTCCAGAAATGATCAAATTAACTTGAAACTATTCTGCTAAGAAAGAAAAATATGTTAGATATTTTCTAAAAAGTTTCAATCCATCTCAAACCTAAAAACACAAAAATATGTCTTGAATGTTTAAATTTCAAGCTTTGTTTTGTTTTCTAGTCTTTTGTTGCGTAGATGTCGGACTTACAACTAGAAGAAATCTGTGAATTACTCACTAAAAGTAGTCACGTCTGAGGTGACCAAACGGTTTTAAACTAAAAGGATCACGTCTGAGGTGATCAAATGATTTAAATTAAGAGGATCATATCTGAGGTGATCAAAGGATGTTAAATTAAAAGGATCATGTCTGAGATGATCATCGGTCATAATGTTATATATCAAAAGATAAATTTTAAGTGTTTGAAAGTGTATGAGGTCATACTCATAAGTATGACCCAATCGCACGATTGAATCATAAGTATGAGCCAATCGCATGATTGAATCATAAGGATGAGCCAATCGCACGATTGAACCATTAGTATGAACTGATCACACGATTGGACCATGAGTATGAGCCAACCATGTGATTTGATCACAAGAATGAACCAATCGTACGACTGAATGATGAGGTCTATGTCAGTCGCACGACTAAACCCCAGTCGCACGAATGAAGCATGCGTATGGGTCAAGTCGCACGACTGAACTTTAAAATAGTATAAATAGAGGGATTAGTCAGTCGCATTCCTCACCACCCTTCAAAGCTCTCTAAAACTGCCCATACACAAACACTTTGCCCAAAATTTATATCATTGTGATTACTCTCTGATTGTCTTCCTAACTGATTTCGCATTCATCTACAGGTACTTGGAAATAGAAATCCGTCGTAATGAATGACCTTATTGAACCCTAAATGACCTAAACGGTTAAAATCAAGAACATAGACTAACTCTTAAATTAGACCAATTAAATGGACATAAACGTTGATTAAAAGGACACTAAGTGCCATTCCGAGTCCTCACGAATCTAATGAGTCTAAACACGAAGTCTAATATAAAGTTTTGACAAAGATTCGGAGTTAGAGTGCCAAACAGAGCAAGATGCGAATAGACACTTCGTATGAACTTTAGTTGCACGATTGAGCCAGGGGTACGATTCAATCGCACGAATGAATCAATCGGTGACTCAGTCACACCACTGACTCAACCACATGGCTTAACATACGACTAAGTTCAGTCGCAGACTTAATCGCACAACTAAACTTAGCCATAGGCTCAATCGCACGACTGAACTCAGTCGTATGGTTCAATCGCACGATTGAAACAGTTTGATCAAAATAGTTAAAGTTCCAACTATCATCTCTTATGCACAAATCTAATGTATACGTTTCTTGTGTTGCAGCAACATGGCTGATAGATGGACGATGAGCACCAAGCACAACATATGTGCTCATCTCGATACTAATTTCAGGAACGCCTTTGAGTTCCCTGTGATTATAGCCTTTCTGTGTAGATCGAGGATCTACAAGGCCATTTCTGTTTCTTGCACATCATACAGGTCTATACAACATGACTTATGGGAAGGTGCCTTAGTTGATCGATCGGCTGAGCCTCATTGTATTAGAAGCTCTATCTTCGGGCAGGAGATTACAATCACAGAATAAGATCTAAGGACGGTTTTGGATCTAGGTGAGGATGGTGCCTACCCAACGAAGTTGCATCCCCTGATTGTTCGGGGATGTTTTCTAAGGATAAAGTATGCTGGGGGATATCAATGCAGGTGTGCTCAACAAGAGCAACATGTGCCCCCAGTTCAAGTACTTGGCTCATGTTATTCTTAAGTGAAAAGCTTCAAGGCAAGGAGGTTTTGATGAGTTGTCAGACCAAATCTAGAATGCATTCGTTGCACTGGTACTAAACCACCTGTTCAGTTTTTCTCACATGCTCTTCTCTTATATGATTGAGAACCTGGAAGCCAAAGGCAAGGAAAGCTTTTGTATGTACCCACGTTTCCTATAGATGATCATAGATAAGAAGCTTCATTTGCTCCCAAAAGAGAGAGATGATGTTGTTATTCTCAAGGTGATGGATGACACTACACTAGGAAGAATGAAGGTGTACCGGGGGAAGCAGGTGAAGCCCCCGGTCAGGAGACTGTTTGGGCATCTGGCTAGTGAAGATTATGTGGCGCTCTCTAGCAAGAAGTGGCGTCATGATGATAGTGATTCTGATGTTGAGCCAATTGAGCTACCCAACGATGAAGACGATGACGATGATGACGACCATGATGATGGTCAAGGAGGTGATGCACCTGGTGGAACGGAGAAGGATGCCTTCCACCAAGACTTCCTAGTCGATGAAAAGGAAGAATCTGATGATGAGCTTCTGGTTAGGACAGTTGGTAGCCGAGTTGTGGTCACCAAGAAAGGGTTAGAGGCGGTTGGTGAACGCTAGGCTGGGTTGAAGGGTGGTGCTATAGATTTCACTGATCCTACTTACACACCAGACCTGCCACTCAGCTCAGGGGGAGCCTCTGTCTATAAGGGCTCAAGGAAGAAATGGATGGCCTTACCCTACAGCAAAAAGTGCAAGAGGTAAAGGATCACCATAGCTACCACCACTACCACAGCTCCTACCACCACTACCACAACTCCTACCACCACTACCACAGCTACTCCACCACAATCCATTCTCATTCCTCCTCACATCTTCACCATATTAACCACTACAACCACCGCTCAACAAGCCGGTACATCCACCCAATCCCCAATGACACATGGCTCCACTCTACCCAATATTGGTTTAGAGGAACAACTAGTTTACCTAAACCGCATTGTGCTAATGCTGATTACTACTAATGATCTAAGAGCTACTCAGATAAACTAGTTGTTGGAGCTAACTGCAGCTCAAGCCAAGCAAATCGCTCAACTCAATGAGAAAAATGCGTAGTATGAGAGAGCTTTCGGCCGAGCTCACCATGTGCTTATGGGTCAAAACGAGTTGATGATGGCATAGTTGAAAAGGATTGAGGATCTGGAGAAAAAGAACAAAAGGATCTTGCTAAAGCTGAAGGGATATAAGAGTGAGCCTTTAAACATTAAAGATGGTGATGATGAGGATGATAAAGATGAGCTTAAAGAAGATGAATCTGAAGAAGAAGAAGATGATGGTAAGGAAGCGAGACCAAGTGGGTAGGACAAAGGGGATGAAAATGATGATGATGAGGAAGGAGGTGATGCTGCTGCATCAGCCTCCACTCAAGCAAAGGAGAGGCGCACCAAGCGAAATCAGGATGAAGGAGCCTCGTCCTCAGCTCCTCAAACTAAAGAGACGACCGATCAAGGCAAAAGTAATGATTAGATGTTTATGCATTTAAAACTTTTGTACTTGAATTTGGTATTATATTAATGTAATTAATGATTATTTATGTTTGTTTTTGTTTGAGTGACTTGATTAATGATTTATGTCTGATGTGTTAAATGTTTAATCAAACAGATGAAGCTTAACAGCAAGGTGAATATGATGTTGTCCCCCTTCAAGAAATCAAGACTCAACTCACTATGATTCTTGATTTTCTAGGGATTCGTCAGAAGGTCAGTGAGCTACACTCTCGAAGAATGAGAAATCATACATGATCTGACCGACGAGCAGCTAGCTGAGATGTTCCAACTAAATCATGATGAAATTGTCAAAGATGCTCCAGAAGTCGATGTCCTAAGTGACGAGGAGCTACAGGATGTGGATGAAATAGAAATTGAAGATGTTACAGCTGAGCACTATTCTGAGTACACTGACCCTGAAGGCAATGTTATCCCCAACTTGGGTTAAACTATTGGTAGTGCTACTTTTGATAAGCTGAATGAGATGGAGAAAGAAAAAGAGAAAGATGAAAGTCAAGCCCAAGCTTTTGATGCTAATGTTGATTTAAAGAAAGATGATTGGGTAGCGTGTTTTGCTGAAAAGAAACCCAGCACGCACCTCCAAAGTAGAATGCCTACACCAAACTGTAGAAAGTCAAGAAATATCAGAAAGTGTCTGGAAAAATCATTGCATGGGCTTATATTGAAGACTTGAATGTCTATGCTATAAAGAGAGAGAAGGGGATTGAGCACTTCAGATATCCATATGATCTCAAGACTCTTCCTGGTTTTGAGCTCAACCGACTGGCTTGTTTAGACCTTTTTTATGAGAACCCAAGAAAGATGCCAGGATGGTTTGATGCAACATTGAAGAAAAAATACCACACTAGATGGCAAACTTCAGACCTCAACAACCTAAGAGGTTAATTCATAAGTCTGAAGTTGATTGTATATCTGGATGACCGAAGGTGGTGCTGAAGTGGAGTCCCCCATGCACAATGTCCAAGATTCCCTTACGAGAAATGTCTCAGGACTTCACTCCACACTTCAAATGGTGGTATTTTGATTCGAGGATGGGAGAAATGGTCATAGTGTTGAACAAAGATGGAAAGATAGAGACTATCAGGGTATTTGACCCAATGTGACTTACCAACTTGTCTACAGAAGATGTCTACACTTTATAGAAGTTGCCACTGTTGTATGAAACACAAGACATTGTACAAGCTCTTCAATTCCAACATGTTATACGGCTCTGTTTCACGTTTCAGATTCACGTGTGAGTCACAAGAGAAAAGAAGTACAAGAAGTTTCAAGAACATGTGAAGAATGTTAGACAATAAGGTAAACTAAGTCCAAGGGGGAGTTTGTAGATACACGATGTTCCTAGTTTATGTGCTCAAATGTAAAAGTCTTTCATTTCTTACACATGTGTAATGTAATGACTCAATGAAATATAATATGTATTTGATGTTTATTTATGTTTAATTATTTCATATTATTATTGTGTTAAGTATAATTCATATGTATGAACTTCATATATAGGTTTGAGGTTGTTGTAAACAACTCTAAGTCAATAATGATTGGGAAATGTGTTCAACCTAGTCGGGTGATTATTCATGCTAATGGACCATACGCATGAATATATCATGCTTATGGACCAGTCGAACGACTGAACCAGGAGACTAGATCAGTCGTATGATTAAGACATAATATTGACTCAAACACACGACTGAAACTTCAGTCGGGCGTATGAATCAAACGCATGATTCAGTCGCACGACTGAACCGTGCTAATGGTTCAGTTGTACGAATGGAAATTGCAAACCTATAAATACCACTTAATTCATGGAAAAAGATAACAGTTTGAATACTTTGAGAGAGATTTCGTATATTCATAAACCCTAGCCGTCCAAAACGTCCTAAATAGCCAATCCAACTTCAAATTTCGATCTTGATAGATCCCTACTCATTCTTAACGTTTAGTTCATTATTTTATTGATCGGGTTACGTTCTCACTGATTGGATCGCCAATCAAATAGGATTCCGCACTATTTTATTTGGTTTAATGCAGAATTTGTTAGTATTCCGTACATACACGGTCATAACAAGATCTTCATCCGCATGAGTTTATTAGACTTGTGGGATTTCCAGCATACTAACCATCAACTCACCAATTGAATTGGCATGAATGATCCTTTTAGGGTACAACAGTCTATGTAGTATCAGGGCTCTTCTGATAGCATCATACCTCCACCCTAGTATTTCATTCTCATCATCATACGGTGGGGTAGACATAGACCTTCGGATACCCTCCTCAAACAAACTTTGTATGAGTGAATGTGGACTTGAGGAAGTTGCTATGTATGCACAATTGCAAGTGAGGGTGGTGAATCTATAATGTCCATACTCTAAGAAGAGCTTTTAGGTTCTATCATTTCTAGGACTTTCTGCCCTATTTTAGTAGCATCACCTTCTTGCATAGTTGAGCTAGAGGTTAGGTCTATCATATCCATTGGTTCTTGTGTTCCTAGTTGAGTCCACCTTAGAGGTCTCTGCAGGATCGTTGAAGGGGGTCAGTTACAACAAAACAACACAAAGAGGAGATTAACTAAACTTAATCAAACAGTAAACAAGATAAACCAAGGTAAGACACTAAGAACACAAGTAATGTAAGAGACAGAACACAGAGAACACAAGTACATGGTTTTCAAGAATGCAGTATATTGCTTTCTCTATGTTTCTATTACAAGTGTTATAAAGCATATATGAAAGTTACAAGAACATGAGATTCTTATACTACATCCTACATCCGGCTATACTTTGAAGGCCAGCTAGATACAATTGACTAGACACAAACAAAATCAATTGTAAAGTCAAAAGGCAGATTGCCTTTTGACTTGTGACTATGACATGCCATAGCTCACATCCTTATCTATTACAAAAAGGATAAAGTACATGAAGTAGAAAGTTACAGACTCAAGACCTCAATGTACAGTTACCAAAAGCATGGACCTTCTCACCAACACATGTAAGTTGGTGACTTGCAGAGATACAACGGAAAGGTGTCCAGCTTTATGCAAAAGTACATCAGATATAGCATGTTGCTAAAAGTCTTTGGAAGAAATCTGTCTTCAAGAGTTGAGCTTCAAAAGACTTTGTCTCTGAAGCTTCGGAAGACATCATCTTTGGCTTTGGAAGATATTGGTCTTGGCTTCCGAAGATTTTACACTTACAGTATTTTCTGTTGCATGTGTAAAACTTCCGAAGCATTCTTCTTCAATGCACTTGTGCAGCATGCAGGATAGACTTTGGATGTTTGAGTTGCATTAGCCTCTTCATACATTCTCTACACAGTCCCTCTCCACATGTCTGATCTCACCACACTGGTAACACTTCACCGCCTTGCAATCCCTAGAATAGTGGCCCTCGCCCCCACATTTGGATGTTTGAGTTGAAGCTTCGGAAGACTTTGTCTCTGAGGCTTCGGAAGACTTTGTCTCTGAGGCTTCGGAAGACTTCATATTTGGCTTCGGAAGATATTGGTCTTGCCTTGGGAAGATTTCACACTTAGAGTATTTTCTGTTGCATGTGTGAAACTTCCTAAGCATTCTTCTTCAATGCACTTGTGTATCATGCAGGATAGACTTAAGATGTTTAGGTTGCATCAACCTCTTCATTAATCTCTACAAAACACTTAGTAGACTTTAGATATCAACAGTCCTTATTAGGATGATCACCATTCCTTTCTACATAAGATGATCAGGATCCTTCAGACTGTCAAAATGTCTTCTCATATCAAAGAGGTCAGGCAGAGGCAACTGAACATATCTTGCCATGTGTAAATGTCTTTAGTCCCTTGATCTCTAATGACATGCCATCTTTCAGCATTTGTGGTGTATGTCTAAGACAAGATGGGTCTTCCTGATGCAAGAGGAGTTGTTTGAATTGGAGTTGATGTAGCATCCTCTGGCTGCACATCCTCAGGATGATTCATCCTGGGGTTTAGAAGAGGGTGCAGTCTTCTTCTTCTTTGGCTTTGGTTTAGAAGCAATCCTCTTCTTTCTCTTTGTAGGTTTTAACTGAGAAGACTGGCCTGTAGTACCAGATTGATCTCTATTGTCTTTCTCAGTTGGGACTTCCTCTCTCTCAAGCTCAATAGGAGAGGGAGGTTGACCCTGCTATGGATCAGAAGATGAAGCTTGTTGAGTATCAGTAGGAGGTCCAGGTTGTGTTGTCTCTGGTTGTTCAACCTTAACCTCCACTTCTGGTGGAGCTTGACTTGGAGTGGAGTATAAGTCAATGAGCTCTCCACTTTTAATCTTCTGCTTGATCACCCTAATATGCTCATCCATAGTGGATAGAGACATGGGGCCAAGTCTCCTTCTGGAGAATCCATATAGCTTCAAAAAGCTCATCATCCTCTTTCTGTCAGCAGACTTCTTCATGCTCTTTTGGATGATAGCTCTTGATTTTGCAGCTTCTTCCCTTAGCTTCTTCTTAGTTGTCTTTCTTTCCTTGACTATCTCAAGTTCAAGTTGTTTTAAGTACTCAAACTCAACATAGTCATAGGATAAGGGAAGAAGTGCATCTGCCTGATAGAAGCCTATGGCACTTAGGTAGTTGATCATCTTGATCCTATCT
>BJCM01212124.1:0-14511 GCA_018326385.1 Flaveria bidentis
ACAGACACAGACACAGACACAGACACAGACACAGACACAGACACAGACACAGACACAGACACAGACAAAGACACAGACAAAGACACCGACACAGACACAGACACAGACAAAGACACAGACACAGACACAGACACAGACACAGACACAGACACAGACACAGACACAGACACAGACACATACACAAACATAGACACAGACACACACAGGCACAAACACAAGCACAAACATAGGCACATACACAGTAACAGGAACAGGCACACACACAGGCACGTGCACAGGCACAGTCACAGGCATAGGCACAAGCACAGGCACAGGCACAGGTACATGCACATGCATATGCATATGCACTTGCACATGCACATGCACAAGCACATGCACATGCACTGGCACATGCATAGGCACATGCACATGCACATGCACAGGCACAGTCACAGGCATTGGCACAGGCACAAGCACATGCACATGCACTGGCACAGGCATAGGCACAGGCACAGGCACATGCAGAGGCACAGGCACAGGCACAGGCACAGGCATAGGCACATGCACAGGCACATGCACAGGCACAGACACAGGCACATGCACAGGCATAGGCATAGGCTCGGGCACAGGCACAGGAATAGGCACAGGCACAGGCACAAGCACAGGCGCAGGCACAAGCACAGGCACAGGCACATGCACAGGCACATGCACAGGCACAGGCACAGGCACATGCACAGGCACATGCATAGGCACAGGCACAAGCACATGCATAGGCACAGGCAGAGGAACAGACACAAACACTAAGACATTCTCCAATATGCTCCTTTCTATAACTACCACACTTCTTCGATCCTACACCAAATGTGACGACGCGGCGGTCGTCTACCCGTGCCTTTTTGTTACTCGTCGGGGCACCACTTCGACCAAACCTTTTCCCACTCCAATTCCGGTCACCATCCCTCTTTCTTGCTATCTTCAGTCACCACCACAGTTCTCTCATCATACAATCTCCCTGCCAAATTTAGCGCCGACCTAAATGTACTCGGTCGGGCGGCGATCTTGTGCCTGCCGATATCCGTTGGCAAGCCCTGGATATACCTCTTGATCTTTCACGATAGAGGTGTCACCTGATCCGGCACTAGCCTTGCCATTTCGTTGAATTTGGTGGTGTATTATTCATGTGTCATGGTTCCCGCCTCCAGCTACAGGAATTCCCTTTCCACCTTATCCATTTCCCTGTGAGGATAGAACTCCTCAATCACCAACTTCTTCAGCTCCGACCATCTCATCCTCCTAATTGCCCGACTACCCTCGACTTGGACTATATTGTCCCACCAACACAGAGCCAAGTCCACAAAAGAGTGGGCAACAAACTTCACTTTCTGATCTTCTCGACACTCACTGATGTTCAGAACAACTTCCATTTCTCTCACCCATCGGTGAGCAGCAGCAATAGTGCCGTTACCATCAAAAGTAGGGGGCTTGCATCATTGAAACGCCCCGTAGTTATAGCCTCGTGCCACCTCCGGCGCAGGCTCATCTTCTTTCTCTTCTTCTTCTTCATCAAACAGAACCGTCTCAGTCTTGGGATGTCTTTTTTCGCCCGTAGGTCTACTTCTTTCCTTCCTTTCTCCTTCCCTTACAGCCTTGATAACTTCAGTCACTACAGACGGTAAGATTATCTGCATGACTTGATGAACCTCTTCAACAACAGCCTCCTTTACCGAGGCCCTTAAGTTGGCACTCTCATCACCACCCTCCGGATGAGGGGTCTCTGGTTCTTCATGAACCACCTTTTCGGCTCTAGGCCTTCCTCTTGTAACCCGTGGTTCAGCACCACGACCTCCACCATGTGAAGCTTTAGATGATCTACCACCGACCATCCCCTAACACACACAATGAAAGATTCAAACACTAACACGGTCATTCAAGGGAGCAGCTTAGTTTATGTCAAGTATAGTAAGTCCCTAATTACAGTGGCCAGTTGTGATTAGCCACTTACTTTACTCTTCATACCCCAAGCATTACCTATCCTGACTACATCAGTATCTAAGTCTACAAACATCATGTAAACCACATAACATGCGCACATAATACCGGTTAATCATTAAGAAAATACCTGATGGCACGCAACTACTCTGACTGACATCCCTTCCCTTTCCGTCCCATTTTCAGTTTAAGTTTAGGTTTATTTTGAAAATTTACCCGTTTCACTTAAACTTTGGCTCTGATACCAACTTGTAAGGCCCTGTTTCCGGGATGCTCACAGCTGGTCAATCATTGCACATAAAACATATAATTACATTTAACTTTCATAAAACATCATAGCGGAACATTAAAAATACTTTTCATTTCATTAAAAATGCTTTTGCAAGTTAATACAATCATTCATTACCCATTTTCATTTGTTCGCATTACAATGAAAAAACATTAAAAAAAGAATGCCATCCAAGATGCCAAGTAGCTGCCCCGTGCCATTCTCAGCAATGCTCACCTGCCAACTTGAATTTTTTTCATAAAAGTCAGCGTTTCTGAGTGAGTTCTAGTTTTATAATAAAACATATTTTACTTTCATTATAACCATCCTTTACTTTTGCATGTGATCACACATCATACATACACATAGATAATATCATTATTATCTTCATCATTCATTCATTAACTTCCATTCATTCATCGTACGTCATTTTCATTCACTTTCATTACTTTCATTCTCATTCATTCTTAATTTCTTACTTTCATTCATACGTTCATCGTTACTTCATTTCATTCCATCAAAGACCATGAACTTTACCCCACTGTCATGCATAAAGCGGATACTGGGCCGAAGTCTATCATAGACCTTCCGTCATGGTGCACAACAGCCTGGCCATAGTATCTAGGGGTAAATTCAGGTATACCATTGTCCTGTGCTATACCCACCATCATGCATAAAGCGGATACCGGGCCGAAGTCTATCATAGACCTTCCGTCATGGCGCACAGCAGCCTGGCCACAGTATCTAGGGGTAAGCCACAAAGGTTCTATACAAATGGTCAATCACAAAGAAAAACCCTGATGTGCATCCTTCTGGGGTAGCTAACGTACACACCGTTGGACTAACACCCTTCATTGGGCGAGTTCCACATACAAGGCTTGCAAGGCCTTCCTTACTTTCCATTGTTCATTAATGCATGCATTCATTCATCATGTTCCTCTTTTCATTATCTTCCACTTTACGTTACATAATACTGTCATTTCATTCATTACAATTCAATGTAAAGCCAAGGGAAAATAATCATATGATATAAGGAACCCAACATACACAGTCAACATCATCATATAGGGCATCATACATACATAACATACATCATACATACCATCATGCATAAAATCATACACATCATGCCAAAGCATCAAACATACCTCACAACATCATGCCCATCACATCATCTATGACCTCAAAAAGTCAACTTATGTAGCCCTCAGGAACCTCCCAAGTCAAAGCCTAAATTTTACTTTTTCCCAAAAGTGAGAAAAATATTCTAAGGGTTCATTCGAATTTGCCATTTTGTTCATCCGCATTTCTTTTACTTCATCCGCATTTCCCACTACTCATCCGCATTGACTTACTTAGTGGTAAATGTTCATCCGCATTTCCCACTACTCATTCGCATTGACTTACTTAGTGGTAAATGTTCATCCACATTTCTTTTACTTCATCCGCATTTCGCACTACTCATCTGCATTGACTTACTTAGTGGTAAATGTTCATCCGCATTGACTGTTCATCCGTATTAGTTGTTCAATCGCATGAACCTTCTCATTCGCATTGATTTTCCATCCGCATTGACTCACTTAGTGATCAATGCCCATCCGCATTACCATTCATCTGCATTTCTTTTAAACACTTGGGCAGATTCGAAAAGTTAGACATCTGAGCCCTAACATCATATTTCAGTTTCCAAACACCATAATTATGTTCTAAGCTTAAATCTTACCTTTTAAGCCTTAGAAACACAACCACAACATCATCAAGCATGAACACAGCCCAACATCACATCATAATCACAACATACACATTCATTCGTATGGGTATAAAACCCAGTTTTATAAAAACATAAGTTCATGCATTTCCAGTCCCAAAATCAGTTAAAACATGTAAAAGATGGGTTCTAGAACTCACCTTTGCAGCTCTTGAGTATGGCTTCTTCCAAACTCGTCTGTAATTGAGTTCAACCACCTTGACACCCACTAAAAACACACCTGAGCATATACAAACACACATAGGCATAAACTCGAGGACATAACCGGTTAAGAACACCATAAAAACATGAATTCTTACCTTGAATTCAAATTTTCTTCTCGTTTCTCTTCAATCCCAAGAGCTTTCTGCTGCTCTTGCTACTTTCTCTCTCTAAAAACCAAAGATTTGTCTGTAGAGAGAGTGATGGGTGGCCATGCCACCTTTATCAACAACTTTTCAAAGATTTTGTCCTTTTTGTGACTTTTAACCCCTAGAGTTGGGTTTTATTTCTTTTCTTACTTTTTACCTCACTTTAAAAAAATAACCGGGTGTTACAAGTCCACCAACAGTGGTCTATTTCTTGCTTTGCCATGAAACCAGACAATTGCCCAGGTATTGACATCCTCCAGTCACTGATTTTCTGTTTAACCTACAACCATTAGAATCACTGTCAGAATAAGCATGTATATCAAAATTCCCACCATAGGGATACCAAATGCCTAGACGAGAAGAGCCTTTAAGATAACGAAAAATTCTTTTTACGGCTTTTTCATGAGACTCTTTTGGGGCAGACTGGTATCAAGCACAATATCCTACAGCGAAAGTGATGTCAGGATGACTTGCTGTAAGATACATAAGGGAGCCGATCATAGATTTGTAGAGATGAGGATCAATACGTTTCCCGTTCTCGTCAGGAGTGAGGCACATTTGAGTAGTAAAAGGAGTCATTTTAGGAGAAGCGTCTTCCATCTTGAATTTCTACAAAATCTCTTTAACATACTTCTCCTGATGAATGAGAATGCCCTTTGACTTTTGTTCCATTTGTAATCCAAGGAAAAAGCACATCTCCCCCATTATGCTCATTCCAAAACGACTACGCATCACCTCCTCGAACTCCCAACATAATTGAGAATTAGTGGAGCCAAAATTAATATCATCAACATAAACTTGGACAATCAACATTTCACCATTAACTTCTCTCTTGAATAGAGTCATATCAATGGTGCCATGAGAGAAACCATTGCTTAAGAGGTACTATGTTAGGGTCTCATACCAGATTCTAGGTGCCTGATGAAGACCATAAAGAGACTTGTCAAGCTTATAAACTTTGTCGGGAAAATTGGGATCCTCAAAACCTGGTGGTTGACACATATATATTTCCTCATCAATGTCTCCATAAAGGAAAGCACACTTGACATCCATCTGATAGACCTTGAACTGGTTATGAGCAGCATGAGCGAGAAAAATTCTTATTGCTTCAAGACAGGTGATAGGAGTGAAAACTTAAGTATAGTCAATCCCTTCTTCTTGAGGAAATCCTTGCACAACTAGTCTTCATTTGTTACGCACCACAACACCACGAGCATCGGGTTTGTTCTTAAAGACCCATTTCATGCCAATTGGGCATTTGTTTGGAGGGAGGTCAACCAAAGTCCATACTTTGAGCTTTCTGAATTGTTGAACCTCCAATTACATTGATTCCACCCAGCAAGGATCCTGGAGAACTGCATGAATGTTTTTCAGAATAGTTTGAGAGATAAAGCAAGAGAAGAGACACATATTAATCAGACCAGATTGACTCCGCATATGTACTCCATCAGTGATAGATCCAATAATGTTATCATGAAGATGATCTTTCAAAGTTTTGAAATCAGTGGATAAAGGCAAGTTGTTTGGAGATGATTGGCTGATAGATTATGAATGAGTAGATGAGGGTGAGAGAGATGGAACAGGCTGTGGTGAGATAGATGTTGGGGATGAAGGAAGGGATGTAAAAACAGGTGGAGGTGAAAGATCAAATGATGATGAAGATGATGCAACATCAACTGGCATGGCATCATTTGCTGAAGAGGTGGAATGGACTAGAGGAATGACAGGTAACGGAGTTGAAGAAATAATATTTGTTTGAACATTTGAGATGGATGCATCATCATCGAAAACTAGAAGATTAAAAGAATTAAACACAGTATCGGAGTCAAAGAACCATGCTAGTTCAGATCGAACATCAAAAGAATTAGACTCCTGCCAATTAACATAGAACGACAAGTTATGCTATTTTCAAGTTTGGGCTTATGTGGTTTCTTATGTTGTTTGCCCTTGGCACAAGCCATACAATTTTCGTTCATAAAGAAATCTTTTAAAGGAAGTCCTCTAACAAGATTGTTTTTGACTAATTTGTTTATTATTTTAAAATTAATGTGGCCCAATTGGCAATGCCATAATAGAGACTCAAAGGTGGAAGCTTTTGAAAGAAGACAGGTGGCAGTAGATTTTGACTCCCTTGAATTCATATAAAAAAGATATGTATCATGCTTTCGCGGAGCCTGCATAAGAACCAAATCTTCTGGAATATCAATGTCAGATTTTAAAAATAGACATTCATCGGATTTAAACAAGACCAAAATGTATTTATTGCAGATTTGAGACACTCAAGAGATTAAACGTAAGCTCAGGGACATAGTTAACTTTCTCCAAAGGTAAAGAACCATTGGATACTTCTCCTTGACCAATCATTTTTCCACCCTTTTTGTCACCAGCAAAAGTAACATAGCCTCCATTTATAATCCGATAATTGGTCAACAAATCTTTCAACCCCGTCATATGTCTGGAGCATCCACTATCTACATGCTATACGCTGTTTACAATCTTAGTGGATGACTCCTACAACCATATAAAGAACAGATTAACCAGGTGAGATAGGAACCCAAGTTTAAACAATTTTAGCTTTAGAAGAAGTAGATTTCTTACAAAAGAAATTATTAACTAATTTTGTTAATTTATTTCCAAAATAGTTCCTATTTACATGACCATGATGCAGTGTAGGATGATTCTTGACAAAATCATCCTCTTAGCCACACCTAAAACAGTGTGGTTTGTGTCTAGGTCTGTGATGTAATGAGATAGGAGTATGATCAATGTGAATTTCCTCATCACATTTAGACACACTAGAATCAATGTCACTATATGTCTCATACATGCCACAAGGTCTATGTTTATGTGAACAAGAATTATTATTTATAGAAGTAGATGAATGATCATTCGAAGTACAAGTAGTACTAGTACCAAATGTGCTAGCTTCAGATGAAGTTACTGTTCTTTCATTTGATAAAGAAATATTCTTTGGAATAAAAGATGGAGTTGGATGGGAAAATAATTTGTCAAAAAAATTAGTTTTATGTCTCTCATTAGTCTTTGTAGTGAGATCAGTTGTACCATTATCATAATCAGAACAAGAAACATCACCATAGTGTACATAATTTAAAGATAAAACAGAAACATCATGAGAACATGATGAGATATTGTCTGTTACAGGTTCACTAGAAACAAAAACAGAATTCAAACTAGATTTATGATCTAAAACAGAATGCTGAAAATCAGGTGTATTAATACTAGTGCATCCAAGCCCACTAGTTGGTCTATATTCGTAGTCCTCATGAACATGCTTAGGATTAACACCCTCTAAACTTGTAGACATACTGTTAGTATCTGTTTTGATCAAATCGTTAGAAGGATGATGAACAAGCATAGGAGAGTAACAGTATTTACTAGGTGGAGGATAAACCTTAACATTTTCATATCCCGATCCCATTTTAATCCTAGCTCCCCTTTGAGATTTACATAAATCATCATGTTTCATTCCAGATTTGGTCCATTTGTCTAACTTTGACTGAAGTTTGCTTGTTTCAAATTCAGCAAAAGCAACTCTTTTAGTCAAAGTATTAATCTCAACATTTCTTTCCAAACAATTCGTTTTAAGTGATCATTTTCTTTCAAGGCTTCGTTTAGTTTAACAAAATATTTTGATTCATTGATTTTAAGTTCCTCATTAATTCTTTTTAAATCTTTCTCATTATCAATTAATAACCAATTAGCTTAATAAATTCCAAATAATCTAATTTTGCAAGCAGAAGAACACATATCCTGAATTACCTCATATGGAAGTCCCATCACCACCTTTTCTGCTGCTAAGGCTTTTTCATATTGGCACACCGGAGTACTTGACTTACTTTCCTCATCAGTGATAGTAGCATCATAATTTTCTTTTCCCTGCTCAGTGGATGGACTTCCTTCCTTCTTTAGTCCTTCAGATTTACCTTCTTTCATCCTCTCATCCTTCTTTTCTTTCTCTTTCACAGACAACCTAGCCCAATCTTTGAATTCCTTGAATGGATCGAATTCATCTTCACAGTCTACCTTCCCCTTTCCTTTAACAAACTCAGCCACCAAAGCATGATTAATCTTAGCCCTTGTCTCTTCAACCTCTGCACTCCAATCAAAGTCAGAAATCAAGGCAGTCTCTTTTTTGTGATTTATATCTTCCTTCTCCCTCACAGTGGTTAATCGTGGAACTCCTAAATTACTGGAATCAGTGACAATTGGTGATGGACATTCACGTTTAAAATGTGCCAATTGTTTACAGTTGAAACATCTTAATTTGGACTTATCAAATCCCAGTTTTGAATTAGAGGTTTAGCCTTCGAAGTTCTTTCGCCCAGTGTGCTCCATAAATCTCTGTGCTCTAAGTGTCAACATTGCCATTTGCCACTGAATGTCAGTTTCTTCTAGATCATCAGGGTCCAGCTGATAGATATCATTCATTGTCATTCATTTCCCTTTCAACTCTCCAGCCACAAGGGCTTCATAACTTTGAACAAACATTCTAGAAAGAGACATGGTTTCCGATGGAACTGAAATTTCAATATTTGCCTTAGTATTAGCCTGATCTCTCCCACCGCTAAAATTTCCTCCTGAAGAACTACTTGTATTAACTCCTCCTTGAATTGATGTTTGCATTTAAGAGCTTGTAGCGGATGACAGTAATGCAACATTTTGAGTAAATCTAGATGTAGGCATCATAGTCTGGTTAAATTCCTGTCTCTTTATGTCCAACTCGAAGGATTTAAGCTTATTGATGATATCCATCAACTTGTAATCTGTGAATCCTTTTTCTTTCTTTAGCATTCTCACCTGAAGACTCCACTAAGGTGGAGGAGAGTCTAGTAGCCTGTTTACTTGTTCACTGTTGGAATGTTTTTTTTATCATATTTCTTTAAGGTGCTTGAAACTGTCAAAAAGCAATTTGTGAGGTTTGTGATACTATCATTCTTGTATCCTAGAAAGGAATTGAATTCCTTCTCTGCTTGAATGCTCTTATCCTTCACCAGTTCATCATTACCATCATAGAATTCACATAGAGCATCGTAGAGGTACTTAGCATTTTTATGCTCCGCAAATCGATTGTAAATGTCTGGTGCCAGACAGAGAGTTAATGCACCAAAAGCTTCCTAGTCATGATTGATCAACTTCAGATCCTTTTCAGTGAAAGTAGACGAGTTCTTAATTTGAGAGACAACATCACCAACAGTGACAGTTGGTATGTGAGGACAAGAAAAAATCAATTCCTATAGGTTATGGTCAGTGTAAAAGAAGAAAGCTTTGAGACATCTCTTCCAATCCTCAAAATTATACTTGTTAATGAGTCTTGGTGGCTTATTGGGAGCAATACTTTCAAGATTGGCAAGAGTGACTGAGGTTAACTTTGACATGGTAGTTTCGCTGGGAATGATGTAATTTCGGCAAGAGAAGAAACAAAAAACGATTTGTGAGGTTTGTGAGACTATCATTCTTGTATCCTACAAAGGAATTGAATTCCTTCTCTGCTTGAATGCTCTTATCCTTCACCAGTTCATGATTACTATCATAGAATTCACATAGAGCATCGTAGAGGGACTTAGCATTTTTATGCTCCGCAAATCGATTGTAAATGTCTGGTGCCAGACAGAGAGTTAATGCACCAAAAGCTTCCTGGTCATGATTGATCAACTTCAGATCCTTTTCAGTGAAAGTAGATGAGTTCTTAATTTGAGAGACAACATCACCAACAGTGACAGTTGGTATGTGAGGACAAGAAAAAATCAATTCCTATAGGTTATGGTCAGTGTAAAAGAAGAAAGCTTTGAGACATCTATTCCAATCCTCAAAATTATACTCGTTAATGAGTCTTGGTGTCCTATTGGGAGCAATACTTTCAAGATTGGCAAGAGTGAGTGAGGTTAACTTTGACATGGTAGTTTCGCTGGGAATGATGTAATTTCGGCAAGAGAAGAAACAAATTTGCTGAAAATGAAGTAGTTTCGCTGAAGAATGGTAAGTTCGTTGACAATTTCACTGAGAAAGCTAGTTTTGCTGAGTTGTTGTAATTTTGCAGATAATTTCGCAGTAGTTTCGCTAGCCGAATGTCACAAATAGCTTAGTTCTGTCGACAAATTTGCACGAAACACGTTTGAACTTTCGTTCAATATTACTTTCGGCAGCAATTTTGCTTGTTAAACCCTCACAAGCATTGATGAACTTTCGTTCAAAGAGACTAGTTTCGCAGAACCACAAGAAACAATCTCAACAATGATAACACCAATAGTTTTATAGAAAGAATCACTAGTTTAGCTGAATGAACAACTAATTTCGTTGGACGAAGCTTGAACCCTGTTTCAACACGAAATCAATCTGAAATCATCAAAAACTTAATGGATTTGAGATCTGATGATTAACAGAGCTTCCCCAACCAATATTCAGGAAAACTCAATCAAATTCCATGACAAATACACACTAAATTAAAGTGAAATTGATGAAAACTTGATATTGAACAAAAACAATCAAAAAAGTCAACAAATCATGAGCACTAAGGCTCTGATACCATATTGTTGGTCCATTTGATTGTTTTTTTTAGTACAAATGAGTTGTTGAATCATTCAATATCAAATAAAAACAATAGACAAGGTGAACAAAGAAGATTGAGAACATAAACAATTCAATCAAGGTAAGAGAATGATGAACAATACAATCAATAACAAAGCACACCGATATTTTAGTGAAGTTCCTGCTTACAAATGTAACTTGCAACAAGGAAAAATGATTAGGGTTTTTACAAGATTGGCTAACAATGATAATGATCAAAACTATATATAGCAGTCTTAGTTTCACAGACAGTTTCATTGCCAGCGAAATTGTTCTGCCGAAGCTGTAGTTTCGCCCGACAGATTCAACAGTTTCGTTGAGCGAACTGAATAGCTGACTGTGAGTGAAACTATAGTTTCACTCATAGTTTCGCTGGACTACAAAACTACATAAAGCTAATTACATAGAATAGAAAACTATCATAAGACCTATTACAAGCAAAAATAAACATTCTAATATAAGGTGAGTCCAAACTATGTTTGATCTTCAGGAAAAAAGGTTGCTTAGATATTCTAGCATATTACTTTGACGGAGTAATCAAATGTCATGTAACCGGTTTAAATCTATGTTGGCGATCTCTCATAGATGTGGTGGGAATGCCGAGGGTAGTCCTTTATATAAGCATCGATGGTAAACTAAGGATGGGCCTAAGTGGGACTATGATTATCCTAATAGATATAGAAATGGAGATTATGGAAACACTAGTAATGGTGGTGATTACAATATCAGGAACTGTATTAGATACACCTATAAAGATTTGATGGTGTACAAACCAAATGAGTTTAATAGTAAGAGAGATACCTTGCGTTTCTTGGATGGGTGGATAAAATGGAAGTCCGGATCACACACGTAATGTGTGTCCTACGCTGAACTGGGCACCGAGATATGTTATAAGCAACTCCATTAGGGATCACCACCCGAGTCCTTTCGTAATCAGGTAGCGCTTGTACACTTTTTGTAAGGCCTTGGTTTCAGGAAGCCTCACAGTTGGTCATTCACAACATATCAAAGATTTAAATCATTTATTCATGCAAACATTGCAGTGCAAATTATTTAATTCAAACTCATCATGACATAGTTCAAAGAAAACATTAACATTGTCTAAAATACATCAAACAAGTCTTCAAAAAGTTTTAACAATATTCTATAATTTCGATTTTGGTTTTTAGTTGCCAAGAAGCTTTGGATCCATGCCCCCATCCTTTTAAGTCTAACAACTCACATGTCAAACTAATATGCATACAAATGTTAGCTTTGTTGCGTGAGTTCTAGATTTACTTTATTAGATAATCTTTTAGTGAGATATGTTAACTTTATCATTCCAAAGTATTTATCACAAGAACAAACATTTATTATACACAGACTATCACTTTATTAATACTTTATCATTAAGACTTTCGCTTGTTTATTATCTATAACTCTTTTTTATCCATCAATTCCTGGTTACTATGTCTTGGGATCTGCCTAAGGGCTAGACCCCCACTTGTGATGAACACAATATTTTACTTTTGCCATGCTTGTGATGATCACAAAACTTTACTTTATCCATGTGACAACAACAAATGCAACTCTCCTTTATTATTTGCTTGCAAGAATTTACTTTAGCAATGGTACATTGTTATGAGCTCAATAATATTTCTCTAGGTTTCACTTTCATCTTTAGTTATACATATACTTATACATACTAAGAATCAACTCATAGTCCATATATTTAGTATGCATATCGCCCTTAAAACATTGAAAATGTGTAAATAAAGGGGATCTAGAACTCACCTGGTTAGTAAGCAACTTCACGTCTAAGATTTTTAACTAGGATCATGGCACATGGTTTGCATCTAAGTTAATGCACAAATAGTTCATTTTTCTAAATAGTTTCGGCAACAGTTTCGCACACAGTTTCACTACCATTTTCGCTGCTAGTTTGGCCCAACTTTTGTTGGAATTTCCTAGATTCGCTAAATCTACTAGTCTACCTACGCACATGTGTAATTACCAGCAAAACTATAGTTTCTTCGTAAGGAGATTATCTTAGTTTTGTAGGAAGAACTCACAGTTTCGCAGGAAGAACTAACAGTTTCACTACACATAGAAAAATGACGAACTTGTTGGACCTTATATGCCCAAGACACATACAAGATTGATGTGGTTAGTACGTTATGATCCAAGTCGGGTCATACCCAATAACAAGCTATACAAACACCATTTAGTATTTATTTGTTGATGAGATCATACAAATAAATACCGACACCAATTTAGAAAATGGGTTTTTCTAAAACGTTGCTTTTGTAAAAGAACAACATTATGTGGATAATTTGTTCATGAGAAATTGTTTGTTTTATTATTTAAGTTGGTTAAATAATAACAAATAAAAGTGTGTTACTGTTATAAAATTAAAAGAGGTTTTAATTTTATAAAATGAAGGGTAAGAGTGTAACATTTTATAAAATACCAAAATAGGGGGAAAACCCAATTTTGTGGCCAAGCTTCGCCCGCCCAAAGATGGGATTGGATCTCCCTTTTGTCTTGTGATTTGCAAGTCATTTACTACTAGAACACTCTTCCATCATCTCACCTTTCTCTCTCACACACACTTAGGCAACAAAAGGCTCTCCACAAGGCTGCATATTTTCGGATTTTCAGCTAAATTTTTGGTTTTTGAAGGTCCCTTGGTGTAGAACTTTAGTATGAAGCTCCCTAACTAGCTAGGTGTTTGAAGAGCTTATGGGTATTACAAGCTTGAGGTCTTCTTCTTTGAAGGCTAGCAACTCAAGAACATCATCTTCTTCATCTTATTCATCTTCAACAACTTATACAAGAAAAGTTGTTCCTTTGTACACCCTATGGTTGTTGTTTTGTTTTGATAGCACACTATTTCACATATGTTTATATGATCCTTATTCTTGGGTTTTGTTTATATTTTAAATGGTGAAAATTTTCAGATTACTAACCATTTGTTAAACCTATATTTCGCTGCGATTTTTCAAGTTTAAATGGTTAAACTAGGTGTTTTACATGTGACAAAACCCAACAATCAAAAGAACTAAAGTGTCTGATGGTAGTTTTTCCTGGTTTCCTTTTTTATGTAAGGCTTGCATTAGAGTAAGTTGATTGCAACAATTATTAAATGCATCAAGGATCTATCTTAAATGGAGATAACAAGGGAAAATATACAAGGCATGAGTGCAACCGCATGCTAAAGACTTAGCATAAAATACTATGCCTCTAATACAAAACTTTATGATTTTAAGTTTCTTGAAAGTGTTCTTTTAAATTCTAAAGTTAGTTTTTGTGATTATTGTGCTAAAGCTAAACATACAAAATTTTCCTTTCTAATCAATGTAACTAAAAATATTTATAATTTTGATTTAATACACTAAGACATTTGGAGAAAGAATTAAATTTCTTTTTTTCTAAAGCAACTTATTTTCTTATAATCATCCAAGATTTTAGTAGAAATGTTTAGGTTTTTCTTTTGAAACATAAGGATAAGGCCAACAACTATTAGGTTGACTTTCAAAATATGGTAAAAGGGTGGTTTTGATAAAAACATTAAAAGGGTGAGCTTTGATAGT
>BJCM01212133.1:0-51473 GCA_018326385.1 Flaveria bidentis
GCCACCACGTTGGCTTTGCCCGGATGGTAATGGATCTCGCAGTCATAATCCTTATAAGCTCCAACCATCGTCTATGTCTCACGTTCAGGTCCTTCTGCTCAAAGAAGTACTTCAAGCTCTTATGGTCAGTGAATATGGTGCACTTCGTTCCATACTGATAGTGCCTCCAAATTTTTAGCTCAAAGACCACGGCTGCTAGCTCCAAGTCATGAGTAGGGTAGTTGACCTCATGAACCTTCAACTATCGGGATGCATAGGCTATAACCTTCCCCCTCTGCATTAACACACACCCCAACCCTGAGTAGGAAGCATCAAAATATACCACCAAATCTTCATTTCCATCGGGTAATGACAAAACAAGAGCTTGAGTCAATCTCGCCTTCAATTCTTTCGAACGCCTTCTCTTGAGCTTGACCCGATACAAACTTCACATCCTTCCGGGTCAACTTAGTCAGTGGAGAAGAGATCTTAGAGAATTCTTAGATAAATCTTCTGTAGTAGCCCGCCAAACCCAAGAAACTACCAGTCTCGGAGGGCATCTTTGGGGACTTCCATTGCATCACCGCCTCCACCTTTGTCGGGTCCACCATAATCCCGTTAGGATTCACCACATGACCCAAGAATTAAACCTCGTGCAACCAGAACGCGCACTTGGAAAACTTGGCGTACAACTTCTCCTTTCTCAACATCTCCAAAACCTCCCGAATGTGACCGGCATGCTCAATCTCGCTTTTCGAATAAATCAGGATATCATCAATAAACACAATCACTGATTTATCTAACATCGGCCGACACACTCGATTCATTACGTCCATAAAAGCAGCTGGCGCGTTGGTCAAACCAAATGACATAACAAGGAACTCGTAATAACCATAACGTGTGCGAAAAACTGTTTTAGGAACATCCTACTCTTTCACCTTAAGCTAGTGGTAACCCAATCGAAGATCTATCCTTGAGAACCAACTGGCACCTTGGAGCTGATCAAACAAATCGTCGATTCTCGATAAGGGGTATTAGTTCTTCACCGTCAACTTGTTCAGCTCACGCTAGTCAGTACACATCCTCATACTACCGTCTTTCTTCTTTACAAATAAGACCGGAGCATCCCAAGGAGAGATACTCGGTCGAATGAACCCCTTATCAAGCAGCTCTTGCAATTGCTCCATCAACTCCTTCATCTTAGTCATAGCCAACTGATTCGGTGCCTTGGCAACAGGTTGGGCACCCGCTATCAAATCGATCTGGAATTCGATCTATTTGTCAGGTGGCACTCCTGATAAATCTTCTGGGAACATGTCTGGAAAGTCACACACAACCGGTACCTTAGAAAGTTATGGCGTTAGCGTATCCACATCCTTTACATAAGCCAAGTAGGTGCTACATCCACGCCTCATACACTTTCCCGCCAATGCCATTGAGATTACTTTCGGGATCATCATGACCCGATCCCCATTAATCGTTACCAAACTCCCGTCAGGCGCTGTCAAACGAATCATCTTCTTGCGACACACAATGTTCGCCTCGAAGTCCGGTAACCAATCCCTACCAAGAACTAAATCGAAACCACCTAAGGTCATCACAAATGGTCTAACAGGAAACTTATGACCTTCTAGTTCCACATCACAGTCTTCTATCATCTCAAAACTCCTGGTAGACTTACCTATGGCAGTTTCTACATCAAAAGGGCGCATCAACACGTCTAGTACTAACATGCAACTTAGCACAGAGTGCAGCAGAAATAAAACTTTTACCGGCACCCAAATATTGGTTTACTAGAAACGTACCAGACACAACATAAGGGTCCGTCCTAGCTTCCTCCTATGTCATAGTGAATGCGCTGGCGCTCGCCCTTGGTCCTTCAACTCCAGTTTTCTTCACCCTAGAACCCTCAGCCCTCGGCTTCTTACAATCCATATTCATATGACAACTTTCCCTACAATTGAAACACCTCATACCCCCACAGTCTCTAGCCATATGACTAGGATTCCCGCACTTAAAACAGATGTTTGACCTCCCTTGCATTCCCCCGAATGCTCTTTCCCACATTTGCCACACGTCTTCGATCTTGCCCCTGATGTGACCACACGGCAGTCATCCACTCGTGCCTTTTTGTTACCCGTCGAGGTATCACCCCAACCAAATCTCTTCCCATTCTAGTTCCGATCACCACCACCCTTCTTGTTCACCTCAGCCACCACCTCTTGCTCGTCATACAATCTTCCCGCCAAGTCAACTGCCGACCTAAATGTGCTCGGTCGAGTAGCGATCATGTGCCTACGGATATCCGCCGGCAAACCCTGAACATACCTCTTGATTTTTCGTGACAAGGGTGTCACTTGGTCTGGCACCAGACGTGCCATCACATTGAATTTGGTGGTGTACTGCTGATGTGTCATCGTTCCCGCCTCTAACTGCACGAACTCCCTTTCCACCTTATCCATTTCCCTGTGAGGACAGAACTCTTGAATCACCAACATCTTCAGTTCGGACCATCTTATCCGCCTGATAGCCCTGCTACCCTCAGCTTGGACAATGTTGTCCCACCAGCATAAAGCTGATGGACAGCAAACTTTACTTTTTGATCCTCCAAGCACTCACTGATATTTAAAACATCCTCCATTTCTCTCACCCATCAGTGAGCCGCAGCAGCGGTGCCATTACCGTCAAAAGTAGGGGTCTATATCGTTGAAACGCCCTGTAGTTACAGCCTCGTGAAGGCTCCTCTTCTTCCTCTTCTTCATCTTCGGAGAGAACCGTTTCAGGCTCTGGTTGCTCCCGTCCTCCCGAGGACCTTAATAACTTCGGTCACCACAGACGGTAAGCTCGTTATCATGACCTGATGGACTTCCTCAACAACAGCCTCCTTTACTGAGGCTCTCAGATTGGCGCTCTCATCGCCACCCTCCGGATGAGGGGTATCGGGTTCTTCGTGAACCACCTTTTCAACTCTAGGTCTTCCCCTCTTGGGTCGTGGTTCAGCACCACGACCTCCACAACGTGAAGCTTTCGAAGATCTACCACCGGCCATTCACACGCACACTAAAAGATTCAAACACCAACATGGTCATTCAAGGGAACAACTCAGTTTATGTCAAGAATAGTAGGCCTCTAATTACAGTGGCCACTTATGATTAGTCATTTACTTTACTCTTCATACCCCAAGCGTTTCCTATCCTGACTACATCAGTGTCTAAATCTACTAAAGGCACATAAACCACATAACATGCGCACGTAATCTCGAATAACATTAAAGAAAATACCTGATGGCACGCAACTACTCGGACTGGCATCCCTTCCCTTTCCATCATATTTTCAGTTTAAGTTATGGTTTCTTTGGAAAATTTACTCGTTTCACTTAACTTTGGCTCTAATACCAACTTGTAAGGCCCCGTACCCGGGACGCTCACAGTTGATCGATCGTCGCACATAAAACATACAAATACATTTATCTTTCATAAAACCTCGCAGCGGAATTATCAAAATAGACATCTCATTTCATTATAAAAGCTTTTGCAAAACAATACATCGTTATCAAGTTACAAAATACATGTTGCATTACATTACAAAAGCATTATAAATATGGATGCCATCTAAAAGATTTGAGTAGCCGTCCCGTGCCATCCTCAGCAACATTACCTACCAACTGGAAACACATAAAAGTCAGCGTTGCTGAGTGAGTTCTAGTTTTAAAATAAAACATACTTTATCTTTCATTCAAAACCATTCTTTACTTTCCTAGTTTTAAAATAAAACATACTTTATCTTCAAAACATATCAGGTTTAAAAATGTGATCACACATCCTACGTACACATAGATAATATTTATTATCTTCATCATCATTTGTTTCGTACTTTTATTATCTTCTCGTTTTCATCTAGGTCCGGTCATGTGCTTAACCCCCCTCTAGAGCACCAAGCAATTCATCTAGGGTTAAGCGACAAGGACCCCATACGTCTGGTCAATCACAAAGACTGAACCCCTTTGTGCATCCTCATGGGGTATATAACCCGCACACAGTTGAGCTGACAACCCCTCATTGGGTGTGAACCTCCATACATTTGCTTAAACACATGGATTAAGCCCCAGTGTGCATCCTCATGGGGTAGCTTACCCACACACTGTTCAGCTAACATTCCGCATTGAGTTTGAACCTCCATACATTTGCTTGCAAGTCTTCCTTACATTCGTTCATTCATTAATCCATGCATTCTTCATTTCTTTCCTCTTTTCATTATCTTCCACTTTACGTTACATAATACTTTCATTTCATTCATTAACATTCAACGTCAAGCTAAGGGAAAATAATCATACATAATAATAAGGAACATCAACTTACACAATCAACATCATCATACAGGGCATCATCATACATACATAACATACATCATGCATAATCATACAACATCATACATCATCATCATCAATGCCCAACATAACATCAATGACCTCAAAAGTCAACTTATATGAACTCCCGGGAACCTTCCACGTCAAAACTTACATCTGCACTTTCCTTCGAAAGTCAGTACATAAACTATGTTTTCTTCGGGTACACCAACCCTACTTGGGCATACGGGAACCCTTCAGTTGCATGGCCTTCCAGGCGACTGAAAAATGCGAATGGACCTAATGTTGATGAACACCCATGCGAATGGACCTAATGCGGATTAACACCCATGCGAATGGACCTAATGAGGATGAACACCCATGCGAATGAACCTAATGTAGATTAACACCCATGCGAATGGACCTAATGCGGATGAACACCCATGCGAATGGACTTAATGAGGATGGAACTAGGAGTATGGACTTCAGTCGCATGACTCCCCATGCGGATGGCCTTTAGTCGCACGACTACCATGCGTATGGGCTCCAGTCGCGTGACTCACATACGAATGAACCTCAATCGCACGACTGGCATGCGTATGGACCTCAGTCACATCCTTTCGGCCGTATGACCTCCAGTTGCATGCCATTCGGTCGCATAGCCCTAATTGATGCAGAATGCAATTCATCCCCAACCTAATCTGCCATTTTCGACCTCCAAGCTCTTCTAAACTTCTTCTAAGCCCAAATCAACCATCCTAAACCTTAGGAAAAAATACCACAACACCATCCAAGAACACATAAGCCCGAAATCAAACACTACACGCATCACACAGAAACACATACACACGGGACAAACACACACATTTCAAAAACAAGTTTCACTATGTGTTCCAGCCCCCAATTAGTTGAAAACATGTAAAAGAGGGTCCTAGAAGTCACACAAACAATACCGACAAGTAGAGCTTCGATTCAACCCACTACACTTCAACTTTCACGCTCGAATCCACACGAACCAAGCTTGAAACCCCTTTTTCTCCCTTTTCTCCCTTTTCTCCTTCTCTCCTCTCTTTGGCTGAGTTTTTGCAAGTGTGGGGAGGGTGTGGGCTGCCCTACCCTCTTATTCCTCCACTCATCTAATCTTTCTCCCGCTTTGGCGAGTTTGGTCCCCCGACTTTGGACTTTATTTCTTTTTCTTCTTTCGTCAAGTTCAAAGAAAATATTTGGGTGTTAAAAATTTATGGTCGAGGCATCCTATAATACTTGTTATGGGCATTACAAATGCCATGTGATGTAATTTGATATGACAAATACTTCTTCAGCTATCATGGATTTGATGAATGGAGTATGTCGGTTGATGTTAGATTGATCGGTGGTCATATTCATTGAAGACATTTTAATATACTTATAGAATGAAAGTGCCATATTTATAACACATGAGAATTGGTAGGAACACTAAGGAAAGAAAAGTTACATGTCAAGTTTTCAAAGTGTTCCTTCTGGTTATATGAAGTAAAGTTCTTAGGTCATGTTATGTCGAAGTAAAAGTTGTTAGGATTCACCGGTTATAGAAAGAGAATTATCCAATACTTCTTAAGGAATTCTTAATTATTGACTTTATTAATGTCACTAGAACCCTACCACTCTAACTAGCCAACCCATCCTCATAAAATCCAACTCTAGTTTGAACACCACCCATATCTTTCATTTCTTTGAGGTCATCAGCATTTGTAATTTGTTCTTATAAGTCACAAACTTCAATTCGCTTCTCATGGACTTTAGGAAGTATAGGGAGAAAATTCCATTATTGTGTAAGATTTGAACATTTTGATTATTGTGCTTCCATATATAAATTTTATACAGTTTCATTGACGTCATGAGTAGCAATCAAAGTGTGGGTTCATGAGCTAGTGTGCCCTTCATTATATGTAAGAGCTAGTGAGATAATACCTCAGTAGTATATACTAATTGAAAGTATGTATTCAAACATGTGTACCAAATCTCAACATACATTTCGTAACCTTTTGCACATATTGACGTGTGTTTAAATATCACACCCCTGCTCATAGCGGAAACACAATGATGTAATGGATAGGCTCGTCATAATACATTGTTAGTTTATAGAGATGCATTAATTGATGAATAGTCAACGTGTCTTGATGTCACCAGACACAAATGGAGACTTTTGTCGTAGTTAGTCAATTCCACAACAAACATAGCAAAAAGTCTCCATTTGTGTCCGGTGACAACATGACACATTGACTATTCATCATTTAATGCATCTCTATTAACTAACAATTTGTTATAACGATCTCGTCCGTTACATCCTCGTGTTTCCACTATGAGCGGGGATGTGACAGATTGGTATCAGGTCCACTGGTTATAGGCAATAAGGTGGATCACCCGACCTAGACTATAACCTAGGAACCTTCATGTAGAGTGCATACTAGGGTTTTGTGTGCACCTGATATTACATGTATGTTCTATCTATCCTATCAATATGTTATATATTATTTGATTTGCTTCACCTAGGGAAAACTACTTATACCTTTTTCTTATAGGATGTCTTCCTCAAAGCCTTCTATTCCCGTTGTGCCTCGTGTTGTTTTCTCCGACTCAGAGTCAAAACCGAGGAGGTTCTCTTGGATCACATGCTTCCCACATCATCAGATACAGAGTTCGACCCCGAGGAGTCGATATCAGAGACATCTCATGAAGAGGAGTTAGGCAACCATGTTGTGTCGGGGTTACCTGCTATTCCAGCCACACCATCTGGTCCTACAGCACCTGAGGTTCTTACTGAACCAAGTGCTCTTGTCGTGTCTGCTGCACCAAGTGCTCCTGGGGTTCCTGTTGCACCAAGTGCTCCTATCGCCCCAATTGCTCGTGAGATGCCTGCTAGGTCGCAATCGTGAGGTACGCCCTTGAGGCAGGACCCTGGGTACCTTGTTACACTAGGGGGCCATACCAACCAAATGACATAGGACCGGTGCTGTTGAGGATAGCAAGTAATAGTGTGTTCTCAACCATTCATATTAGGTTCCGAGTGCAAGCGGACGACGCCAGTTTGTGGGGTGACTACCCTAAACCTGCCCCCATGTCCCTTTAGCTTAGTGGTGTACAAACCGGGTTTTTCCTAAAACCGGTTTGGTCAACCATGGTCACAACCGGTTTGCCGTCAAACCGATTCGAGTTCTGAACCGGTTTGGGCATAAAAAACCCAAACCTATAAAACCGGTTTGGGTCGGTTTGGGTCGGTTTGGGAACGTGTTTGGACCCAAACCGGTTCGTTTTTTTAAGCGTTATAAATTTTAAAAAAATAACTAATTGAAATTAAATAAACTTATAAGATGAGTGTTTCATATTAATTGTATAAATTAAAAAAACCTATAAGATCTATTTACATATTTTTATTTGTAAAAAATAAAACATATAAAATTAGGAACATTACATAATTGTTTTTAAAAACAAAGTCCACAATTTAAAATCAAAGTGAAATATATAATACATAAAACATAGAAACAATTTAAATGACATAAAACTTTATATAATTTTTAAAAACCGGTTTGAAAACCAGTTTGAGAACCTGTTTGGGTACCGGTTCAGGTTAGAAACCGGTTTGAAATACTCAACCTTCAAACCAAACCAAAACCGCCAGCTTGGGTCAGTTTAAAACTAGGTTAGGCCCAAACCAGTTTTGGTTTTTTTCCGAACTGGTTCTCGAAACGGTTTTTCTGAACACATCTACTCTAGCTCCTCTTGCAGTGATGATGAACGGGATTGATGTCTTCCGAGCACCGGTGAAGGAATGAATATTTGAAAGGCTTATTTTAGTTATTTAGTATTTCATATTCAGACGTTGTTAGACTATGGGTTTTTCCATGTTTTGGAATTTTACTTTATCAATTATCATGTTAAGAAATTATGATTTTTTGAAATGAGACCTTATATTTTTATTATGTTTTGGTTTGTGGTATTGCCCTATGGAATATATGTTTTGTAATGATGTGCTTTCTGAGAGTGGTTGAACTGTAATAAAATATGATATTCCTGAAACTTACGTATTGATTATGTTGATTAGAAAAATGCCGCCCAGAAGGATTACCCACAGTGTCAGTTGTGATGCTACTGCCCCAAGGGGAAGAGCTAGAGGGAGAGGTGCTAGCGATAAAGTTGAAACACTCGATGGAGGAAATGGACGCGGTCCAGTTGGTAACAACCAAGGAGCTAGAAATCCCGACATAGCCGCTATCAATGCCCAACAACTAGAAGAATTAATCCCTACTATTGTTACGCAAGTCAATAACAATATCTTAAATAATGAAGGCGGTATAGGTGGAGGAAACGGGGATGGTAATGGGAATGGAGAAGACCATGGTAATCATGGAGGTGGAGAAGGAGCGAATGGCGATGATGTATTGATAGGTGCTAGGAATGATGGGAATGAACATGTTGCTAGAAATGGTATTGGGGGTAGAGTTGGTTATACTTACAAGGAATTTATGACCTGTAAACCGAAGGAGTTTGATGGAAAAGGTGGAGCCATTGCTTTGACTCGTTGGATTGAGAAGATGGAATCTGTAATGGACATCAGCAACTATGCTGAAAATCAAAAAGTGAAGTATGCTACCAACCCACTGGTGGGGAAAGCGTTAACGTGGTGGAACACCCAAGTTCATGCTCTAGGTAAGGAGGCAGTAATGGCCATGACTGGGCGGAATTTAAAGCTTTGGCAACCGAAGAGTGTGCCCTATGAACGAAATGTAGAAATTGGAACACGAATTTTGGAACCATTCAATGGTAAGGTCGGGTCATGCTGCTTATAGCGACCGATTTCATGAGTTGGAAAGGTTGGTGCCACATCTAGTGACACCTGAATCAAAGCGGATTGAGCATTACATCTGGGGTTTGGTACCACAAATACGTGGTATGGTGACTGTTACGACACCCCTGATTATTCAGAGTGAGATCTTGAAGGTGGGCACTCTAACTAGTGAAATGGTAAGAACTGGAGTATTAGGTAAAGGTGGTCAGAAAAGAAGGGATGATAAGGAATCGAGCTGACAAGCAGAGGGAAGGTTTGATAAACAGGCAAAAGTGACAAGAAATTTTGTAGTGGTGAACCAAGGAAGAGAGGACTATGTTGGGCCACATCCTAAGTGTGGGAAGTGTAATTATCATCATCCACCAGCAGCACTATGCCAGGTGTGCATGAACTCAAGGCACCCGGGACATTTTGAAAAAGATTGTAGGGTGGCGCCCAACTTGGTTGCACTAATTAATGCAATTAATCCGGCAGGAAGCGCTAGGGTTTCTTATGAGTGCGGATGCCCCGATCATTATTAGAATATGAGTCCTAGGCTGAATCGGGCATCAGGTCAACAGGGGACTAAACAAAATCAAGTGACGGCAATAGCTGGGAACCAAGGTCAAGGGAATTAAGGGAATGCTGCCCGAGGACGTGCATTTTTAATTGGTGCAAATGGTGTGCGCCAGGACCTGAACGTTGTTACAGGTACCTACCTTCTCAATAATCAATTTACATTCGTATTATTTTATACTACGGCAGGTAATAGTTTTGTGTCCTCTGAATTTGCACCTCTTCTTAGTTTGAACCCTTTTTTCTTAGAGACTAGCTATTTGGTAGAAATGGCAAATGATAAATTTGTGAGAGCTAGTGAGATAATTAGAGGGTGCACGATCACATTAGAGGACCATGCCTTTGACATAGATTTAATTCCTTTTGAATTGGGAAGCTTCAACATGGTAGTGGAAATTGATTGGTTGTCGAAGTGTTAAGCCAAAATTGTTTACCAAGAGAAGGTGGTGTGAATTTCTATGCCTAATGGTGATATGCTCAATATTCAATGAGAAGGACTGGGAAAAAGTCTAAGGATTGTCTCTTGTATAAAAACTTGTCGATACTTACAGGAGCAATGTTATAAAATCTTGGCACATGTGATGGAAAAGAAACCAAAGGAAGGGAAACTAGAAGGCATACCGGTGGTGCGAGACTTTCCGGAAGTATTCTCTGACTATTTGTCTAGTTTGCCCCCTCCTCAACAAGTAGAATTACGTAGTGATTTGGGCCCTGGAGCAACACCTATAGCAAAGATGCCATATCAGTTAGCACCATCAGAAATGCAAGAATTATCGAGTCAACTACAAGAGTTCTTAGATAAGGGTTCTGTACAACATAAGTCACTCGCCATGGGGAGCACCGATATTGTTTGTTTAGAAGAAGGATGGAATGTTCCGAATTCACATAGATTATCATGAGTTGAATAAGTTGACTGTTAAAAATCGATATCCATTTCCCAACATCGATGTTTTATTTAATCAATTACAAGGAGCTTCGTATTTCTCTAAGATTGATCTTTGATTGGGCTATCATCAGTTGCGGGTTTATGAGGAGGATATACCAAAGAAAGAATTTTAGAACTCATTATGGACATTACGAGTTCTTAGTCCTGCTATTTGGACTGACCAATGCTCAAGTAGTGTTCATGGATCTAATGAACCGGGCATGTAAACCCTATTTGGATAAGTTTCTAATCGTGTTTATATATTATATCCTCATCTAGTCTCGATCGAATGAAGACCATGAACTAAACCTATGAGCAATACAATATTTTTTACGGAAGAGAAACTATACGCTGAGTTCTTGAAGTGTGAATTTTGGTTGTGAGATGTGAAGTTTTTAGGACACCTGGTTAATGAGAAGGGATCCTTGTTGATCCTAGAAAGAGTGAAGTAGTTAAAAAGTCAGACGCTCCTAAGACGCCTTTGGAGATGTGACAATATTTAGGATTGACCGGTTACAGTCCACGATTAATTTCAAACTTTTCCAAGATCACGCAGCCGTTGACAATGTTAACGTAGAAGGATAAGAAGTTTTCTTGGGGACATAAGCAAGAAGAGGCATTTCAGACGTTAAAGGAAAGAATGTGTAATGCACTAATATTGGCCCTCCCTAATGGGTCAAACGAGTTCTTAGTGTCCTGCAATGCATCATATCAAGGCCTAGGTTGCATGCTTATGAAAAATGATAAGCTGATTGCTTACGCCTCACATCAACTTAACGTTCACGAAAAGAATTATAAGATACACGACTTGGAATTAGGCGTAGTGCTGTTTGCACTTAAGATACTGAGGCATTATCTGTATGGGACTAAGTGCGTTATCTACACTAATCAAAAAAGTCTTCAACACATTTTTTTATCAAAAGGAACTGAATATGCATCAAAGATGATGGGTGGAACTTCTAAGAGATTACGACTATGAGATTCGATATCATCCTCGAAAGGCAAACGTAGTAGTTGATGCCTTAAGTAGGAATGAAAGTTTTAAACCCGTATGTTTGCGAGCATTGGGAATGACCATTCAATCGAATCAAAAAATGAAAATTTTGTTAGCGAAGGGCGAAGCATTGAAGGAGGAGAACATCGCAAGTGAGGAGTTTCGAGTGTTAGACAAACAGATGAGCTATAAGGAGGATGGCATACGGTACTTTGGAGATCATAAATGAGTACCTAAGTGGGGAGATGTTCGAACCCTAGTTATGAACGAAGTGCACAAGTCCAAGTATTTTTTTCATCCTAGCGTGCAAAATGTACCAAGATTTTAAAGTGTTGTATTGGTGGCTATGTATGAAGAACGACATTGCAACGTATGTAACTGAAGCTTGACTTGCTTGAGGGTTAAAGCCGAGCATCAGAAACCATCAAGACTATTACAACAACCGGAAATTCCTTAATGGAAATGAGAAAATATAACGATGGATTTCATCACTAAGCTGCCAAGAACAAGTAGTGGGCATGATTCGATGTGGGTTATCATGGATCGAATGACAAAATTTTCTCAATTCTGACCGATTCGTGACGATTACAAGATGGAAAAGTTAGCGAGATTATATGTAAATGAGATCGTGGCTAGGCATGGGGTGCATGTGTCAATTATATTAGATGGTGATTGTTGATTTACATTGTGTTTTTGGCAGACTCTACAAAAGGCAATGAGCACCCATTGGGACTTAAGTACTGCCTATCATCAACAAACAGATGGTCAAAGTGAACGAATAATACAAACTATAGAAGACATGCTTAGCGCATGTGTGATTGACTTTTGTCGGAGTTGGAATACTCACGTACCGTTGATCGAATTCTCTTATAACAAACATTTATCATACGAACAATGAATGTGCTCCGTTTGAGGCATTATATGAAAGGAAGTGTATGTCTCCGATATGTTGGGCAGAAGTAGGTGAAATCAATTGATAGGTCCAGAGAATATTCAGGAAATGACTGATAAGATATTTGAAATCAAGAATAGACTTAAGGCAGCTCGAGATTGCAAGAAAATTTACGCCGATAACCATCGAAAGCCTTTAGAGTTTAACGTGGGCCATCGTGTCTTGTTAAAACTTTCTCCTTGGGAGGGAATCGTACGGTTTGGAAAGAAAGGGAATTAGCTCCGAGATATGTAGGACCGTTCGCGATTACAAAAAGAATTGGTCCTGTAGTGTATCGATTAAAGTTACCTCAAGAACTCAGTGGCGTGCACGATACATTCCATGTATCGAACATCAAGAAATGTTTAGCTGATGGATCCCTTCATGTACCGGTTGAGGAAATCAAGATTGAAGAGAAACTACATTTTATGGAAGAACCAAAAGAGATATTAATCTGAGAAGTGAAACAGTTGACGGGTACCAAGATTCCAATTGTCAGAGTGAGATTGAACTCTAAGCGAGGGCTCGAGTTTACGTGAGAACAGAAAAACGAGATGAAATCCAAATATCCTCATTGGTTCGAGGATATAGCTTCGGGATCTAAGTCAAGATGAATTTCGGGACAAAATTCTTTCAACTAAGGGATAGTGTGACATCTTTCACTATTAGGTCCGTTATTTGAAACGAGACAGTTAACTCTTCTTGTTACAGTTACTGTTATTGTTACTGTTATTGTTATTGTAACTCTTACTGTTACTGTTACTGTTGCTGTTACTGTTGTTGTTGTTGTTGCTGCTGCCGCCGCCGCCGCCGCCGCTGCCGTTGCCACCCGTTATTGTTACCTTTACCGTTACCGTTACCGGTTACCGTTACCGTTACCATTACCGTTACCGTTACCATTGTTGTTATTGTTGTTGTTACTGTTGTTGTTACTATTGTTGTTGTTGTTGTTGTTATTGTTATTGTTATTGTTATTATTATTGTTATTCTCTTTTTCTCATTACATTCAAAGTAAGTTTTGCGGCCCCGTTTTCATTTTCAATATTTATAAACTAAGGGGAAAAGTATGCTCACTCTTGTTATGTTGTGAACTTATTCAATCTTTAGGGCTGTTGTGTTTACTGTTTTGTAAGTATATATATGGTACATGAATGAGTTATCTGTGTGGTTCTTTAATCACATCTATTTAACTCCGGTATTGAAGCCGATGGACAGGTATTGATAGTACTATTTGGCTGACACCCCCACCCTTGTTTGTTAGTATACTAGTTAGGACTGAAAGTGGCCACGGATGGGCCCTAGGGTGAATATGTTCTTACAAGATCTGTGTGTGCGTAGTAGGTTTAGTTGAGATGCTTATGGTTACATGTGATATTACTTGCTTATAACTGTTTACACTATGTCCTACAAAACTATTACACATCATCAAATATATTTACTTCTTAAACCGGCGAACTCACCAACAATATGTTGACCTTTTTTAGCATATCTTTGCAGATAACAATCATTGAGGATAGCTAGGGATGCTGCCTTGGCAACAACCCTAAGATTGCATTATTAAACCTTTTTGGATAATTCTGACAATTATGTGGGATTTCCTTTTTATTATTCATATTTTGACTACTTGATCCCGAGTTGTGGGATTTACTTTCTTTGAATTTTGGCTTTGTTTGTCGTGAAATGACTAACTACGACACAAGTCTCCATTTGGGTCCGCTAACGTCATGACACATTGACTATTCATCATTTAGTTTATCTCTATTAACTAACAATATGTTATGACGATCCCGTTTGTTACATCCTCGTGTTTCCGCTATGAGTAGGGGTGTGACATTAAACATCCTTGTAATTACCTAGACTCTAAGACCAAAATTTTTGGAAACCTAAAGTGAGAGTAAAACACAATGTCACGTGGATAACTTAACTTGTTAACCATTTCATATAATACTCTTGTAATAAAAAATTATGAGCATCTATCATATCAATATAGTTTAACTTACCTTTTACATAAGTCCGCCCAGGAAAGTTCACAAATTCTCCTCCATTGTTGGTTCTTAAGCCGTACATAGCATTTTTACCACTCGCGTGTTCCCGTGACACCATACGTTGCGTGATAATGTATAAATTACAATTGACCCGATTCGTTTTCGAACTATATTTACGCAAGTATGTAGAGTGACTTGAATTTATACCATTGAATGAAAACGTATTATATTAGACCCGAATTTTTTTCAAACAAAACATATATTAAAACATTTATATTTGACTCGTGTCCGAATTAAGTTTACGTCAAAATGTAGAGTAAACAAAAATATCTTACATTTGAGCCGACGTATTCCTAAACAAAACTTACGTCAAAACGTTTGAATTTGACTCGACTAATATCTAAACAAAATTTATATTAAAATGTAGACCTTTGTTGAAAAATAGTTAAGTTGAGTCCCATCTGATAGGTTCTAACGATGATGGACTCGATTTTATATTTTACAAGAGTAAAACCAAATCTTTAAAAACTTAAAAGGATGAAAGTGACATTTTTCAAAGTTTTACAAAAATTTTAGTGGTAAAAAGTGTCAAATAAAGAAATGTAGGAACGTTTGAGGGGTTTGATCACTTAGAACGCAACACACAATACGGAGGATATTGATTCAGAACACTTAACAGATCAAATGGGAAACTAGAAACTAGTTACAATGATACAAAAAACATAAGTAATTGAGAGACAAAACAAGAACAAATAACACAAGTGTTTGGTTTTCATGAATGTTGTATATTGCTCTCTAGTTCCTTACAAGTGTTACAAAGCATAAGAAAGATACAAGGGACCAGAGATACTTTTTACTACATCCTACAGCTGGCCATACTTTGAAGGCCAACTGGATACATGATCTAGACAACAACAAAATCAATGTAGACTATGATATGCCATAGCTCATATCCTAATATATTACAAAAAGGTTAAAAGTACATAAAGTAGAAAGAAACAGACTCAAGACCTCAATGTACAGTTTACCAAAAGCTTTTCACCAACTTGTGAAAGTTGGTGAGTCAAACAAAGTTGCAGCGGAAAGGTGGTATAGCTTTATGGTAAAAGGTAGATTAGATAAAGCATGTACTCAAAAGTCTTAGGAAGAAATTTGTCTTCATAAACTGGCTTCGGAAGACTTCATGTTTGGCTTCGGAAGATATTGGTCTTGGCTTTGGAAGATATCACACTTAGAATTTTTTCTAATGCAAAATATGAAACTTCCAAAGCATTCTACTTTAGCACTTTGTGCTTGCATGCAGGAAAGACTATTTGGATGTTTTGGATTGCATCAGTCTTATCGACAGTCCTCATTATGATTATGACCATGCCTTTCTTCATAAGATGGTGAGGATCATTCAGACTCTCAAAATGTCTTATCATCTCAAAGAGATCATACAGAGGTAGATTGAACATCTCTTGCCATGTGTAGACATCTTCAACACCTTGATCTTTGATGACATGCCATCTTTATGGATTAGTAGAGTAAGTCCATGACAAGATGGGTCTCCTAATGCCAAATGAGCTGCTTGGATTGGAGTTGGTATAGCTTCCTCTTTTTGCACATTCTCAAGATGTTCTAACTCATATTGAGATTTGGAGATGGATGCATCTTTCTTCTTCTTCTTAGACTTTGGTTTAGAAGCCATCCTTTTTCTCCTCTTTGAACTTTTTGAAGACTAGCCTACATAACCTTGTTGATCATCTTTTTCTTGCTCGGTTTGTTTTTCCTCTCTCATAGGTTCATATTGAGAGGGGATAGAACCCTGCTATGGATCAGAAGATGAAACTTGTTGAGACTCAGTAGGAGGTCTTGGTTGTGTTGTCTTAAAAGGTTCAACCTTAACCTCCACTTCTTGAGGGACCTGACTTGGTGGGGAGTGTAAGTCAACAAGTTCTCCTCTTTTGATCTTCTGCTTGATCACCCTAATGTGCTCATCCATAGTAGATATAGACATAGGACCAAGTCTCCTTCTGGAGAATCCATACAGCTGCAGGAAGCTCATCATCCTCTGCCTATCAGCAGACTTTTTCTTACTCTTTTAGATGATGGTACTTTCCTTTGTAGCCTCTTCTCTCATCTTTCTCTTTCTTACCTTTCTCTCTTTGAGTACTTCAAGTTCAAGCTACTTAAGATACTCAAACTCTATATACTCAAAGGACAAGGGAAGAGTGCATCTGCCTGATATAGGCATGTGGCACTCAGGTGGTTGACCATATTTATCCTATCAGTTTCATTGTCTACCTGAGGTTCTTGTGAAGCCATAGCCTCTTGTTCAGGACTTTCTTGTACTAGTGAAAGGGTAGGAACATGTTTGTAGAGCCTTTTCTGTCTCTTTTCTACCTTATCTTGAAGAAACAATCTTGCATCCTCTTCCTCCTTCCGTTCTCTTGACATTTCCATGTCAGCAAGTTCATTTAACCTCTAAAGGGAGGGAGATAATAATAAAAATATCATAGTTCTTGGCCTTTAAGTAAGCAATCCTGACTCCCCTCAACTCATCATCCAGAGTATTTGGTTTGGGAGCAGCCCCAATTGCAGCTTCCATGAAGCCAACAGACACAGTAGAGCAACTTTCTCCCCTTACCTTCCTTTTCCTCTCTCTCTCTCTCTCTCTCTCTTCCTCCTCTATCTCCTTAGAAGTTAGTTTTCTTTTCCCTTTATCACTCACAGAACTTTGTGACTCATGGTGAAGAGAGCTTTAGCCTTCATTACTTGATATAGCATCCAAGCTCTGACTAGAGAGAGGTTGATATGCACCTTCACCAGCAGGTGTCTTATAAAGGGAATGGACTTTTGAAGCAGTTGTAGGTGTGATAGGGCTCTTAGGTTCAATCACTATGCCTTCAGTCAAGGTTTTCCTTTTATAGCTAATCTCAAGGTCTGCCTCAACATTCAGTTGACCGATGACATTGCCTATTGCCTTTGTCTCCTTCTAAGGCTGAACTCTTCAATAATCCTATCTTGAATCCTTTGAGCCAACTTTTCAGCTTGTCTAGATTGGCTTGGATTGACAAGTGGCATGTTTATAAAGTCAAGACCTTCATAGTAGTTCAAGGTCTGAAAATTGAAGACTTGTTATTACCCTTGAACTCTTTGAAGAATGAGGGCTCTTCTATAAGAATCATACATCCACCCTATGATGTAGTTTGAAGTTCCTTGAGGTGGGATGACATAGTCCTTGGAATGCCTTCCTTAAAAAGTCTCTAAATGAAAAAGTCTATAGAGTTCACATCAATATGAACTTGAGGAATTTGCTAAGTAAGGACAGATGCAAGTAAAGATGGTGAGTCCTCAAAGTCCATGCTCTATGAAGAACTCCCAGGTTTTGTAATTGTAGTGACTTTCTCCCCCTTTTTGGTAACATCACCATCTTGCATAGGTGAGCTAGGAGTTAGGTCAATCATATTCACAGGTTCTTGTGTTCCTGGTTGAGCTCTTCTTAAAGGTATCCCGTCTAGTTTCTCCTTAAGATAAGAAATCTCATGTTGCTAATCATTGACTCTGTTGTGTAAGGTAGTCACCTGAGATTCCAAGTGACTAACCTTATAGATTAGATAGGTGCATGTTTTTGATATTTTTTGCACCTTTAGCCTCATATTCCCCTCTTCTTCATCAAAAGATTCATTGGAGGATGAGATAACTGGACCAAAGTCCTTAGTCTCACCACCAGCATGATGTTCTTGGCTGCTGGTTTGACTCTGCTCACTAACTACATCAGATGGAAGATTAGTGGGCTGAGTTGCCATGGTTGAGGTCTTAAAGATGTGGTCACTTGCAGAAGTAAGAGCCTCTTCCATATGGACTTCCTGAGCAGAGTCTGGAACATCCACCTCAGTAGTGGGTAGATGATATGTGCTAGACAAAGGAGAAGCAGGAGCACTCATCTCTCTTTGAGTGGGCAAAGAGAAGAGAGACTCATGATACTCACTAAATCCCAAGTCTTCATCATCATAGAAATCAAGGCTAGGGTTTGGTTGGTTGAGATTCTAAAGGCTTGGAATGGTAACTTTCCACTAAAGGTTGTTTACTAGAGTGTTGAGACTGTGAGTGAAGGCTTAAGGATGTTGGGCTAAAGAGCTCATTAGTCTGAGCATAAGGAATCTCAGGACTGATAGTTAAAGTAATAGGAATGGTTTGATCCTTAGGTAGTAGTATGGGGGCCTGCACAAACTGGTAACTTGTGTAGGGGTTCATTTGGATTTTCATTTGTAGGTGAAGGTGATTTGGGGTTGTTTTGGTGGTTGAGAGGTTTAAGGTATGGTTTCAACACTAGTTTGTGTTGCTAGGTTGTCACCTTAAGCAATGAGCTCTAAATTTTTGCAGAAAAAGGTTGTTTTTACCCCAGAGAAGCCAACAATTTGCTTCTTCAAAATTATAAAGATGTCAGGCTTCATCTGTCCCAATTCAAGAATATTACATGTTTCCCTCAACTGTGAGCCCAGTTCACAGTTGAGAATATGCTAAACATATATCGAAAACATATAATACTCTACGGAGTTCAAGTTAGTAAGCCAATTTGTATAAACAAATTGAGAGTACCTGAACTTAACCCCCTAAACCATTCCATGCACTATGAAGGAGAGATCTTTAGAAATATGGATCTAGCCCCCATGCTTGTTGGACAAACTGTGGATGACCACATGAAGTAGGTACTTCCACTAGGAGGAGACTTACCCTTTTCTTAAAGGTCTTGATAGAAAGTCTCATTCATAGCCCATCTGCTCAAAGGAGTGGTTGACTGCTTCCTTGGGAAAGAAAAACTCACCTTCCTCATCATCCAGCTAAAGATGGGTGTTTTTGATGGTTGGAGTGATGAAGATTGTCCTCCCTTGCATTGTGGCAGATAGTACGTTCTCCCCATCTAGAATAATCTCTTGTTAGGTCTTCCAGAAATCAAGCAAATGATTCTCATAAAGAACATGATCAATGGAAAGGGAGGTAGAATAGTTTGACAGAGCCAAAAATTGGCAAACCTTTGAGATATGAGGATCTTTCTTAGAGTGTAACAGAGCAACCTGATTGTGTTGCCTGTGTAGCTGCATGGAAAAGTTTAGGTCATTTCTGCAATTGAGGTTGGCCATTTGAGAAAGCTTAGAGGTAAAGGAACTGAAGAACAAATGTGGTTTTATAGAGAGGTTTGGGAATTTAGGTCTTGGAGAAGATGAAGATGATAAAGAAAGAGGGGGAACCGTTGGGTTTATATATGAAATGGATTTAAGACAAAGTTAATGAAAGAGGATAAACTTTAAAATTTGGATGTCGGTCCCACCTCTAAAAAAATAGTTTGCTTTTTACTCAAAAGGTAGTTTTCTTGGAAGTCAAAAGTCTTCCAAAGTTAATTTGTCTTTGGAAGTTTTGATAAAAAGCTTCTGAAGCCAAAATGACTTCAGATTATATTCCTGAGAGTTTTGAAAAAAAAATTTCGGAAGAGAATTAAAATTGGGATACTTTTTTAAACTAAGAATATAGCTTCCAAGAGTTAATTTTCTTCGGTAGTTAATTTTCTTCGGAAGAAAATTGTCCTTGAAAACATTCAAGTACTTATGAGAAATGTTAAGCTTTGGAAGTATTTTAGAGATTTCTTTCGAAGGCAATTTGACTTAAGCAGTTGTTTGTTTTAAAGACATAAATTTCTTCCGAAGATAAAATCATATCTTCCGAAGGACCGGAAAGATCAAGATTTTTAAAAATCTAAGGAAAATCTTCTAAAAATATTTTCTTCCAAGGTTAATCATCCCATTAGCTTTTAGAAATAGACAACTTAGGACACACAGATTTTAGAAATAATATGAATTAGTTTTAAGAAAAAACTACTCAAGGTTAATCATCCCATTAGCTTATATGAGATATTTAAATCGCTGCTCATCAAAAGTTATCTCTAATCAAATGATACCTGATATTGATCTGTTTAGTTCTTGAGTGCTGCACAGGATTCTCTGTTATAGAGATGACACTATTGTTGTCTATGTGAATGGGAGTCTCTTTAAAGTTGAACCTATAGTCTAGCATCTTATTCTGAATTCAAAGCACTTGAGCACAGCAGCTTGCAGCAACAATGTATTTAGGTTCAGTAGTTAATGCCGAGACACAGGAATGCTTTTTACATTGCCATGAGACAACCCTTCCACCAAGAAACTGACATCCCCCTGATGTAGACTTTGCAGTCATATTGCATCCACCATAATCACTTTTTATATATGCATATAGATTAAAGTCAGAATTCTTTGGATACCAAAGGCCAAGTGTTGATGCACACCTTTGAGGTATCTTAAAATTCTTTTGACAGTGATAAGATGTGACATCTTGGGGTTTGCTTGATATCATGCACACACACATGTGGAAAACATGATATCAGACCTGCTAGTTGTAAGGTACATAAGAGACCCAATGATAGCCTTGTAGAGATGTTCATCTACATACTCTCCCTCAAGATCAGGCCCAAGGGAGTGGTTTCTTGCTATGGGTGTCATAGTAACCTTGCAGTCAGTCAAGTTGAATCTCTTGAGTATGTCTTGAATATACTTTGACTGACTTATGAAGATGCCATTTTTAACTTGCTTCACTTTAATTCCTAGAAAGAAATTGAGTTCCCCCATGGCAATCATTTCAAATCTATCCTTCATCAGCTTCTCAAAGTCTTTGCAGAGATTTGGATTAGTTGAACCAAAGATGATATCATCTACATACAATTGAACTAGCATCAAGTTATTTCCCGTTCCTTTGATGAAGAGAGCTCCATCTATAGTACCTCTTTTGTATCCATACTTGCAGAGATACTGACATTGAGTCTCATACCACTCTCTTGGTGCTTGGTGTAGCCCATAAAGAGCCTTATCATGCCTGCAGACATATTCAGGATTATCAGAATCTGCAAAGCCAAGTGGTTTTTTTACATACACCTCTTCATCAATCACCCCATAGAGAAAAGCACACTTGACATCAAGTTGATAGACCTTGAAGTTCTTAGATGCAGCAAATGCCAAGAATATCCTAACAGTTTCTAGTCTTGCTACAGGAGCAAAGACATTTGTGTAGTCAATTCCTTCTTCTGGTGTGTATCCTTGAACAACTAGTCTAGCTTTGTTTTTAATAACAAGTTCTTTATCATCCTTCTTATTCCTAAAAACCCATTTGGTTCCTATAGTAGTCTTCCCATGAGGAAAAAGACATAGGTTCCAAACCTTTTACCTTTTGAATTGAAGCAGCTCCTCTGGCATAGCTTCAACCCAACTTCCATCCTCCAGAGCCTCATCAATTTTCTTAGGCTCTATCTGAGATAAGAAAAAAAAGTGAAGACAAATATTTGCATTATGGGTATGTCCTATTGTTCTTACCCTTGAATCAATATCTCCAATGATTTTTGAGGTGGGATGAGACTTGTGGATCTTTAGTTGAGGGATCGCAGTAAGATGCTAAGAGAGATCTAAATTAGAGAAATTTAGATCTGGCATTGATGTTTCTCTCTCCTTATCAACGCACTTATCAAGTGAGACTTAATCCAATGAGTGTGTGACATCATTAATGTTGTCTTTTATGGAGTGGTTGTCAGCATCAAGAAATTCTTGATCACTTTCATCACAACCATGGTCTTCTACATTTGAAACTTTAGTTGCAAAATTATTACAACTCGAGCTGAAGTTGTATAGCTTGAAGGTCTTGTCAGCTCAAATTTTAGATCAGGATCACCTGTTGATAGAGTATCTGTAGACCCTGAAACATTCTCACAAGATTTGTTAAAACAGTTGGTAACTAAATCAAGAACAAATAGCCAATAAGGACTAGAACCAGTTACACTGGGTTTGTGTTCATTGAAAGTCACATTTGCTGACTCCTCAACCATCCTGGTTCTGAGATTGTATACTCCATAAGCCTTAGCTTGGGAAGCGTACCCAATGAAATGTCCATTATCTGATTTCTCAGCAAATATGGAAATTTGATCTTTGGTATTCAAGATGATGAAAGGACATCCAAATGACCTGAGAAAACTAATGAACATTTTCCTCTTGTGCCAAAGTTCATAAGGAGTCTTACCATGTGTCTTAACCACTAAAACTTTGTTCTGCATATAGTAGGCAGTGTTGACTGCCTCTGTCCAGAAGGTGATGGGCAAACTAGAGTCGGACAACATAGTTCTTACAGCTTCAATAAATATTATGTTTCTCCTTTTAGCAACACCATTTTGCTGAGGAGTCCTAGGAGCACTATATTTTCTTGTAATACTCTTTTCATCACAAAATGTATCAAGGATTTGGTTCTTGAATTTAGTTCCTTGATCACATCTTATGATTTTGACCTTGTGATCAGATTGATTCTCAATCTTTAAGATGAAATTCTTCAGAATCTCAGGAGTTTTATCCTTAGTTTTAAGAATGAAGACCCAAGTGAATCTTGTAAAGTCATATGTGATCACTAAACAGTAAGAGCTCCTTCCTAGACTCATTACACTGGTGGGGCCAAAGAGATCCATATATAATAAGTGTAGTCGTGTAGGGGAGTAATGATGGATTTTTATTTCCTTGGGCTTGTGAGATACCTTGTGTTGCTTCCCTTTCAGGTATGCAACATAATGGTCATCACTTGTAAACACTTTCTTTGGCATTCCAGTTAACAAATCATTCTTAATTAGCTTATTCATGTTCTTAAAGTTTACATGGCACATTCTTTTATGCTAGAGAAAAGATTCATCAGTATTTGCTTTAGATAGAAAGCATGAAACTTCTTCTGAGGGAGATGTTTCTTGTAGATCCATCTTGTACATGTTCCCTTTCCTAGGGGCTCTAAGCAGGATATGCTCACGAGGAATGACTACGCCGAGCTTGAGAACAATGTACTCATGCTCAGTGAAGAGCATGTTATGACTCTAATCACAAAATTGAGATACAGTCAAAAGATTGTATCCAAGCTCCTTGAAAAAGTTTACCTTCTCAATGTTGAGCTTACCATTTGTGACCTTGCCCCTTCCAGATATGTAGCAACCCTCATCTCCTCCAAAAGCAACTGGCCCTCCATCAATTCTTTCAAAATTTTAGAGTAGTGACCTATTTTCTATCATGTGCCTGGAACAACCACTATCAATGATACAGACATTCTTGTTTGTCGTGAGTTGTTCCTGCATAAAAGAGATGGTTAGTTACATTTGGAAACCCAAGCCTTGCTTGTCTTGGATTTATCAAAGGAAATTGAAGGTAATGAAACAGAACTAGTTCATATAGTCATATTTTGAGGATCCTATGTTGTTGTTGATGGAAAAGTTTTGGTCACTTAGTCTTTCTTGAACTTCCACACCAGCTTTGGAAGTTTAGAGTTGACCTTTAATACTTTGGAAGTTTTACTGACTTTGGAAGTTTTGATGACTGGGCCTTTAGAAGATCTTGCTATCACTATAGTAGACTTCAGTGCTTCGGAAGTATTCCTTTCTTCCGAGACCAAATTTTCTTCCCAAGACAATTTTCCACTTGCCTTTATCTTCATTTAGGAGCTTTCGAAAGAAACAGATTTTACGAAGCTAGTTTCTTCTTGGAAATCTTAGTAGTCTCTTCCTTGGTCATATGGAGAGTGCTTCGTGGATTGTAGAAACAATCCTTAGCAAGATGAGAAGTACTCCCACACATAAGACATTTAATTTTCTTCTTCCTAAGACCCTTCTTTTGAGAACAAGGCTGAACTTGATCACCTTTTTCTCCATCTTCATCTTTGCAGATGTTGAGACAGTTCTTTTAGGGTGAGACAGCACTTAGCACTAGATGGTTCATGCTGTGTAGCAGTGGTACACAACTGATCAATCTTCTTCTTGATTCTGGGATGATATGAACATGAACCAAAACTTTTGGTAATAGAATTCAAGTTGATGTCTTTAATCTTAACCACTTCAAACCCTGTAGAGATAAAGACTTGTTTCCTGCTTAGAGTCAAAAGTGGCCTTGATCTCCTGAGCCTTCTTTACTTTTCTCTTGCTATTTCTAATCAAGTACTTTCTCATAGACTTGGTCATCATAGGCTTTTTACTCTTCTCAGAAGGATAGTGAACCTTTTTAAAATCCTTTTCTTCACTCTTCTCAAAGGAATTCTCCATTATCACTTCTTCATCCTCTTCTGTCAAGGGGTGAGTGGAAGCTTATCTTCACAAGTTCCACACCTAGGAGCTCTTACAGACAAGATTGTGTGTGAAGGAGCTATCTCACTAGATCACAGTCCTTGCATATTATGGTAACAAACTTTTGCTTGCAAGGATAATGATATAATGTGCTTGAAGGCCTGTTCTTCAAAACACATTTTTCTACCCTGGCTTTGCTGATCACAAGCTTAGCTTGGCATTCAGCTAACCAAGGACTCAAGATCAGATCTCATCTCTAAGTTGTAGGACATGTATGTGTTAATTTTAGCAATACATTCAGGTGTACAAAGATTTTCCATTACCTTTGCTTCATCATGGTCAGCCATCAGTGCTTGGTTTGGAGATGCATCTTCCACCTAAAAACTCCAGTCAAAGCCTCTAAATTCAACAACAACTGCAGGTTGCTGCTTTGGCTTCTTATTCTGGTGACTTGCTTAGTGTAGTTTGGTCTGGTTTGTGCTTGGCCACCATTTGTCTTTGGTGCCTTGAACTCCCTAGAAAAGTGACCCATCTGGTTATAGTTGTAACACTTGACTTTGCTTTTATCCAGCCCAAACTTTCCACTGGTTGTATTGCTGGGGAACTTCCTTCCTGTCCTCTTGTAGAACTTCTTGGCTCTGTGAGTGAGAAGAGCCATCTGCTGGACTATTTCCATGTACTCCTTATCATCTGGATGGATACAGTCTAGATCTTCAAGGATGAATAGAAAGTTGCATGAGCTTTCATCAAAAGACAAAAAGACATGTGAAGAACTTGTCTCTTGGAATGCGCTTCATTGAGTGTAGTTTTCTCTCGGTGTCTCTAGGAAAATGATGAAAGGACCCTTTTGTGAGTTGTCAGGGTAGCATATAAGATGATATTGAGGTTCTATGCTATCCCTCTAAGTCACATGCAAGGCTGAACTCATTTGATTGCTGGACTTACCAAATGAACCTGACATGTTCATCTCCATTTGGTATCTACTGAGAATAACATACCACTCAGTCAAAGTGAGAGTCTTAAGGTTCTCAGTCCACTTGATAACAACACAATAATGTGTCTATTACCTAGGAAGTGAGGACATGAACTTCTTTACAATGTCCCTGTTTTCAAGAGTCATTCCAATATCCACTAGAGTGCCCATAATCTCAACATACCTGAAGTATTGTTGAGTCATGGTTTCACCTGTTTTAAAGGTGAGTTCAAATTGTTGCTTCAAGAGATCCTTCTTGTTCTCCTTGGCTTCAGTAGAACCCTCATACATTAGTTTCAATGCATCCTACAGTTGCTTAACTGTTTTTCCTTTCTTGAAACCTCTGTATACAGAGTTTAGAATAGCAGTCTGAAGGGTTGTCATGGCTTTCTGAATTTCTACTTTTTTTCTATCTTTATCATAGTAGTCAGCCACAGCTTTTGGAATCATACCACCTCTAGTAGTAGTTGAAGAGGTGCTTGGTATGTAAGATCCTGAGACAACAGATTCCCACATCCTGGAGTCTTGAGACTTGATCAAACCTTCCATTCTTTTGCACAAGTGTCAAAATCTTTAGGAGTGATCAATGGGGACTTTGTCATGGTTCTAGTTTCCATATCAGCTTTAGTGATAGCTGTCATTTGAAATGTTAAGTATTTTGTGTGTGAGGTATCTTAAGATTGTAAGATCTTACTTTCAAGAGCCTGGAATGCTCTGATACCAATTGTAGGACCGTTTGAAGGGTTTGGTCACTTACAACACGACACACAATAAGGAGAGATTGATTTAGAACACTTAACAGATCAAATGATAAACTAGAAACCAGTTACAGTGATACTAAGAACAAAAGTAATTGAGAGATAGAACAAGACAAATAACACAAGTGTTTGGTTTACAAGAATGTTGTATATTTCTCACTAGTTCCTTACAAATGTTATAAAGCATAAGAAAGATACAAGGGACCAGATATACTTTATACTACATCCTACAGTCGGTCATACTTTGAATGTCAGCTGGATACATGATCTAAACAATAACAAAATCAATGTAGAGTCAAAAAGCAAATTGTCTTTTGACTAGTGATTATGACATGCTATGGCTCACATCCTAATATATTACAAAAAGGATAAAAGTACATAAAGTAAAAAGAAACAGACTTAAAACCTCAATGTACTATGAACCTTTTTACTAACTTGTGAAAGTTGGTTAGTCAAACAGAGTTGCAGCAGAAAGGTGGTCTAGCTTTATGGTAAAAGGTATATCAGATAAAGCATGTACTCAAAAGTCCTTAGAAGAAATCTGTATTCATAAATTGACTTCGGAAGACTTTGTTTCTGAAGCTTCAGAAAACTTTATGTTTGTCTTCGGAAGATATTGGTCTTGGCTTCGGAAAATATTGGTTTTGGCTTCGGAAGATTTAACACTTAGAATGTTTTCTTATGCCGAATGTGAAACTTCCAAAAAATTTCTATTTCAGCACTTTGTGCATGCATGCAGGATTGACTATTCAAATGTTTTGGATTGCATCAGTCTTTTATGAAACCTTACAAGAAAGTTGAGAGGTTTTTTGGCCGGTGACATACGCCACCGACCTTTGTAAATATGTATATATACGATGTTAAATTAACATAAAAATGGTTTAATATTTGAAGAATAATGCTAACTGTTAATATTCTATTAGCTAGATATTGTTTATACCCATAAATGTTTTTTTCAATGCGAATAATTTGTTTATAGTCAAATTAATCGAATTAAATAATCACAGACATTATTATAGACTATCTATTTCTTTTTTATTGAATATCATCAATTTTAATGTTTGACAATTTTACGATATTGTTTACTCAATTATTACCATCAGAGATTTATTTTTCTAGCTCGTAAATTGATCGAACTAGTCAATTTGTGTTGGAACTACTTATGTATTTATATAATTGGTCATTATATTTATTGAGACACTTAAAAATCAAACGATGAACGAGCCACACTTCTAATATGTATATTTATTTGACGACGCTTTTCTTTATTAAGTAAGACATATCATTCACGTAATACATGTAATTATTGAGACAATCTGTTGACGGAAAACCGAAATAATGTTTTACAGATGTAACTATACAAGTAACTTTTCATTCTTTAATTTATAGTTTGAATATATTATTGATCTTACTCTTTTTCTACTGATCGATTCAAAACTTAAGTATATTTCAAAACATAAATTATTTTATTTGTGATCTATGTCACCATGAAGTATTAACTAAATGATTTTATGAAAATTTTTGTCTTTTATGAATATAGCCTATGAGGTTTGCTTATAGTTTCATTGACAATTGCGATTGTATTTAACTTATTAATCATATTTCGGCAGCAAACTATTAAATCCTTTAAAAACACTTTGAAAATGGATGCACCATTTATTGAATTAATTATTACCATTTATTTATTTAATTATTAAGTTTTTATTTTCATATAACTATTATGAATTAAAACAATATATTATTTATTTTATACTTTGACTTATTCTAACAATATCTTATCGGTCGTTATATATTTTCTGGTTTTCACATAATTGTATACTAATCTAAGAAATGAAGAAACCACCACCTAGTTTAACCAAGCGAGAGTCAATATTACTTGAAACTTTTTTCATTTATATAAACAAAGGATAAAAGAAAAAGAAAAGATTCAAATAAAAATACTTTTAAAACTAAAAAGTAATTCTAATCATCTGTCACCTTAATCAAAGATTATTATCAAATTGTATGAAAAAAATTTCTTACAATAGTATTTTAGATATGGTCACATTTCTTTTGTTTCTCCAAGTTCTCATATTTTGTTATACTTTCATAAATATACAACATTGTTTTTTTTATAAAAATTACATTATAAAAACGAGTGTTTTTCAAAAGCTCATAACTTTAACATACGATATTATATTTTTTTAAAAGTTACATAAAAAAAACAAGCGCTCTTTTATCTTTAAGATGACTATAATTTTTATGCTTAAAAAAAACAAATTCATGAATGTTTAGATCATTGTCTAATATTTATCATCTCATTATGCTATATTCGGCAGTTAATTATGTAATATCAAGACATTATATAATATTAATCAGATCATTGTGGTTAATATTGACCATTTTGTTATACATTATTGTTTTTTAATATGATGATTTTCAAATAACACAATGTTAAAAAAAATAATTTTACATTTTTAGTTTATTGTGTAATCCTCATCAAGCAGCTTATTATGTCTATTGCTAATTATCGAGTCTAGTGCTAGTCATTGTGTTACCCATTGTGTCTAGTGTTGACCATTGTGTTTTTTGAAATGGTGACTTTAAGATAACACAATGTTGAAAAAATATGCTTTTTCAGTTCATTGTGTAATCCTGATTAGATAATTGTGTAATTATCATCAATCAGCTCATTGTGTCTATTGCTAACTATCAAGTCTAGTGTTGGTCATTATGTTACCCATTGTGTCTAATGTTAACTATTATCTTGTGCATTATGTTTTTTTTTAATTAGGATTCTCAATTAACTAATGCTAAAAATGTATTTTTTTACATTTCTTAATTTATTATATAATCCTGATCATGTCATTTTGTGATTCTCATCAAAGCAACTCATTATGTCTATTCCTAATAATCTAGTCTAGCGTTGGTTATTGTGTTACCAATTGTGTCTAATGTTGACCATTGTGTTATGCATTGTGTTTTTTTAAAATAATGGTTTTTTGAATAACATGATAATAAGAAATGTAAACTTTTTATTTACAAGTTCATCATGTATTAATCATCAAATAATTGTGTAATCTTCATTAATTCAAATATTACGTAATGATCTAACGAAATTACATAATGAATTAAAAACACTTTTTTGTATCAACACTATACACATTTTAAATATTAGAAAATGGTTACTTTTATGGTGTAAGTTTTTAAAAAATAATAGTATCATATGTAAAAGTTATTAATGTTTAAAAAAAGGAAGAACTTGATAAGGGTAAACATTACCAATTTTCCCCTCAATTTAATTTTCATCAAAAGAACACGTGACAACAATTTAATCTTTTTTACACTTTTTAGTTTTAAAAGACTTTGTGTTTGAACATTTCCCTTTCTAAAATAATGAATTTTAAAAACAAATAATAGTGGAATAATATTTTTATGTATCTCTATTATGTAAAGCACATTAATAAATTAACAAGTTAATCTTATACATTAAAAAATGAAAAAATTACACAAGATCTCAATATGTTTTTTAATAATTATTGTGTAATCTTGAACACTTTGAGTTAAGAAATGCATTGTTTAAATAACATGATTGTGTATTTATATTTCTAAAAAACACAATAATAAATAAAAATAACACATAGTGTTATTTTAAACACTATTTGTTTTGAAAAATACATTGGGGAAAATTAATCATTGTGTATGTTTAATTGCAAAACACAATGATATATAAAAAGCTTATAATCTATAGAAACAATGCCAACAACACAAAATGATCCAAAACGTAAAACACAATGATAAATACATATAACAAATTATGTAAAATATATGACACAGTTGTCATATAAAACATAATAAGCTGAAGTATTTGAAACAATAACTAAAATGACCTCCTCGTTAAAATAATAGAATAACACATGTTAAACCATAATCCTTTTGTAGGACCGGTGAAGGGTATGCACTTACAACACAATAACACAGTGAGGAGAGTTGCTAAGAACACTTAACAGATCAAATAAGGAAGTGGTTAACCTTTTGTAAAGATGCTAATAACACAAGTAAATATGAGACAGAACAAGATAGCAAAACATACTTTGAAGGCCAGTTGGATACAATTGCCTTCTCAAGTTCTATTACAAATGTTACAAAACATATTAGAAAGTTACAAGTACTTGACTAGTGACTATGACATGCCATAGCTCACATCCTATTACAAATGTTACAAAACATATCAGAAAGTTACAAGTACTTGAGATACATATGCTACATCCTACAGCCGACTATACTTTGAAGGCCAGCTGGATACAATTGACTAGAGAACAAACAAAATCAAATGTAGACTCAAAAGGCAAATTGCCTTTTAACTAGTGAGTATAACATGCCATAGCTCACATCCTAATATATTACAAAAAGGATGAAGTACATAAAGTAGAAAGTTATTAACCCAAGACCTCAATGTAGAAATGGGTTAATATAAAAGTTGGTGACTGCATCCTTTTCACCAACTTATGAAAGTTGGTGACTTTATAGAGTTACAGCAGAAATGGGTCCAGCTTTATATAAAAGTTACATCAAATAAAGCATGTGTTCAAAAGTCTTCAGAAGAAATCTGTCTTCAAGTGTTGGCTTTGGAATACTTTGTCTTTGAAGCTTCAGAAGACTTCATCTTTGGCTTTGGAAGATATTGGTCTTAGCTTCAGAAGATTTCACACTTAATGTATTTTCTGATGCTGGTGTGAAACTTCCGAAGCATTCTACTTCAGTACACTTGTGCATGCATGCAGCAGAGACTTTGGGTGTTTGGGTTGCATTAGCCTTTACATTTAATCCTTACAAACTCCCCCTAGGCTGATGCTACCAAAACACTTAAAGACTTTAGATATTAACAGTCCTCGTCAGGATAATGACCATCCCTTTCTTCAGGAGATGATTAGGATCACTCAGACTCTCAAAGTGTCTTCTCATGTCAAAGAAATCATGCAGAGGCAGATTAAATATATCCTTCCATGTGTAAACATTTTCAATACCTTATTCTCTGATGTTATTCCATCTTTCTGGATTTTTAGTGTATGTCTAGGACATGGGTCTTCCTGATGCTAGAGGAGCTACTTAAATTGGAGTTGGTGGAACATCCTCTATTTGCACATCCTTTAGATGTTCTGAGTCATCCTGTGGTTTGGAGATAGATGCTTCTTTCTTCTTCTTCATTGTCTTTAGTTTGGAAGCCATCCTTTTTCTCCTCTTTGAACCTTTTAACTGAGAAGACTGGCCTCTAACACCTGATTGATCTTCTTTGTCTTTCTCAGTTGGGTTTTCCTCTCTCATAAGGTTAGATTGAGAGAGGACAGAACCTTGTTGTAGATCAGAAATGGAAGCTTGTTAAGGCTCAGCAGGAGATTCAGGTTATGTTGTCTCAAATGGTTCAACCTTAATCTCTACTTCCTGAGGGACCTGAATTGGTAGGGAGTGTATGTCAATAAGTTCACCTCTTTGAATCTTCTGCTTGATCACTCTGTGTAACACCTGGATATTTTCTTGGAAGCCGACGAAAGAAGAAAAAAAAATAAAGTCCAAAGTCGAGGGACCAAACTTGCCAAAATGGGAAAACCCTTTAATGAGTGGGGGTATAAGAGGGGGAAGGCAGCCTACACCCTCCCCCACACTCATTCATTTTCGGGTTAGAGAGAAAAGAGGAAGAAAAAGTGGCCTCAAGCTTGGTACGTGTGGATTCGAGCGTGAAAGCTGAACTGTAGCGGGTTGAATCGAAGCTCTACTCGACGATGTTGTTTGTATGAGTTCTAGGACCCCTCTTTTACACGTTTTCAACTGGTTTGGGGCTGGAACACATAGTGAAACCCGTTTTTGAAATATATGGGTTTGACCCGTGTGTATATGTTTGTGTGTGATGCGAGTGGTGTTTGATTTCGGGCTTGTGTGTGCTTGGATGGGGTTATGGTATGCATTACTAAGGTTTAGGATGGTTGATTTGGGCTTAGATGAGGTTTGGAAGAGCTTGGAGGTCGAAAATGGCAGATTAGGTTCGGGATGAACTGCATTCTGCATCAGTTAGGGCTATACGATTGGAGGTCATACGGCTGAAAGGAATGCGACTGAGGTCTATACGCACGCCAGTCGTGCGATTGAGGTACATTCGCATGTGAGTCGTGCGACTGGAGTCCATACGCATGCCAGTCGTGAGACTAAGGGTCATTCGCATTGGGAGTCATGAGACTGATGTCCATACGCCAAGTGTTCATCCGCATTAGGTCCATTCGCATGGGTGTTCATTCGCATATTATACATTCGCATGATGTTCAGTCGCCTGGGAGGCCATGCAACTAAAGGGCGCCCATACGCCCAAGTAGGGCTGGTGTACCCGAGGAAAATGTAGTGTATTTACTGACTTTCGGGGGAAAGTGAAGATGTAAGTTTTGACGTGGAAGGTTCCCGTAAGTTCATGTATGATGACTTTTGAGGCCATAGAGGTTATGTTGGGCATAGATGATAATGATGATGATGGTGTATCATGTTGTATGATTATGCATGATGATGTTGACCGTGTATGATGATGTTCCTTATTATTATGTATGATTATTTTCCCTTGGCTTTACGTGCAATATTAATGAATGAAATGAAAGTATTATGTAACGTAAAGTGGAAGATAATGAAAAGAGGAACATGATGAATGAATGCATGCATTAGTGAAAGATGGAAGTAATGAAAGTCTTGCAAGCCTTGTATGTCGGGACACGCCCCACATAGGGTGTTAGCCCAACGGTGTGTGGGTTCGCTACCCTAGAAGAATACACATCGGGGTCTTTCTTTATGATTGACCATTTGTATGAAACCATTGTTGCTTACCTTCGATACTGTGGCCAGGATATTGTACACCATGATGGAAGGTCTATTATAGGCTTCGGCCAAATACCAGCTTTATGCATGACAGAAGGGTATAGCGCATGACAATGGTACACCTGAATTTTATCTTCGGTATTACGGCTAGGGTGTTGTACACCATGATGGAAGGTCTATGATAGACTTTGGTCCAGTACCAGCTTTATGCATGATGAAAGGGTAAAGTTCATGGTTTTGACGGAAAGAAAAGATGTAATGATGAACGAACGAATGAAAGAAAAGTATGTTTTATTATAAACTAGAACTCACTCAGCAACGCTGACTTTTATGTGTTTCCAGTTGGCAGGTAATAGTTGTTGGGGATGGCACGAGGCGGCTACTCAGCTCTTTTGGATGGCATCCATATTTATAATGCTTTTGTGATGTAATGCAACATGTATATGTAACTTGATAACGATGTATTTTTTTGCAAAAGCTTTTATAATGAAATGAGATATCTATTTTGATAATTCCGCTGTGAGGTTTTATGAAAGTTAAATGTATTTGTATGTTTACTGTGCGACGATCAACCAGCTATAAGCGTCCCGGGAACGGGGTCTTACAAGTTGGTATCAGAGCCAAAGTTTAAGTGAAATGGGTAAAATTTCAAAATAAACCTTAACTTAAACTGAGAATAGGACGGAAAGGGAAGGGATGCCAATTTGAGTAGCTGTGTGCCATCAGGTATTTTCGTAATGATAACCGGTATACGTGCGCATGTTATGTGGTTATGTGTTGTTTGTAGATTTAAATACTAATGTAATCATGACAGGTAATGCTTGGGGTATGAAGAGTAAAGTAAGTGGCTAATCACAAAGTTGTTACTGTAATTAAGGACTTACTATACTTGACATAAACTGAGTTGTTTCCTTGAATGACCGTGTTGGTGTTTGAATCTTTCAGTGTTCGTGTGAATGGCCGGTGGCAGATCTTCGAAAGCTTCTCGTGGTGGTGGTCGTGGTGGGCTTGGTGCTGAGCCGAGACCCAAGAGGGGAAGACCTAGAGTGGAAAAGGTGGTTCATGAAGAACTCAAGACCCCTCATCCAGAGGGCGGTGATGAGAGTGCCAATCTAAGTGACCGAAGTTATCAAGGTTGTACGGGAAGGGGAGAGGAAAGAGAGGAATAGGTCCTTGGGAGGACGGGAGCAACCGGAGCCTAAAACGGTTCTCTATGATGACGAAGAAGAGGAGGATGAAGAGCCTGCGCCGAAGGCGGCATGAGGCTGTAACTATGGGGCGTTTCAACGATGCAAGCCCCTACTTTTGACGGTAACGACAACGTTGTTGCGGCTCACCGATGGGTGAGAGAAATGGAAGTTGTTTTTAATATCAGTGAGTACCGGGAGGATCAGAAAGTAAAGTTTGCTGCCCACTCTTTCATGGACTCAACTTTATGCTGGTGGGACAATATTGTCCAAGCTGAGGGTAGTCGGGCTATTGGGAGGAAGAGATGGTTCGAATTGAAGAAGTTGGTGATTGAGGAGTTCTGTCCTCATAGAGAAATGGATAAAATTGAGAGAGAGTTCCTGCAGCTGGAGGCATGAACGATGACACATCAGCAGTACACCACCAATTTCAACGAGATGGCACGTCTGGTTCCGGATCAAGTGACGACTTTGTGATGAAAGATTAAAAGATACATTCAGGACTTGCCAGCGGATATTCGCAGGCACATGATCGCTTCCTGACCGAGCACGTTTAGGTCAGTGGTGGATTTGGCAGGAAGATTGTATGATAAGAGAGCCGTGGTGGTGGTGACTGAAGGTAGCAAGAAGGGTGGTGGTTATCGGAACTAGAAGGGGAAGAGGTTTGGTCGGGGTGATGCCTCGCAAGGTAACAAGAAGGCACGGGTGGACGACCGCCATGTGGTCGCATCGGGTGCGGGTTTGAAGAAGTGTGGTAGATGTGGAAAGAGTATAGTGGGGAGTGCAAGCTTGGGTCGAACTTGTGCTTCAAATGTGGGAAGGTGGGGCACATAGTAAAGGACTGTCGTACGTTCCGGTGTTTTAACTATGGCGAGGAGGGCCACATGAGTAGGGACTGTAAGAAGCCGAGGGTTAAGGGTTCTGGGGTAAAGAAGACGGGAAGTGGAGGACCGAGGGCGAGCGCCAGGGCATTCACTATGACACAGGAGGAAGCTAGGACGAACCCTGATGTTGTGTCTGGTACGTTTTAGTGAACAAAACTTTAGCTTCTGTGTTATTTGATTCGGGTGCCGGTAAAAGTTTTATTTCTGCTGCTTTCTATGCTAAACTACATGTTAGTAGTAGGAGTGTTGATGTGCCCTTTCAGGTAGAAACTTCCATAAGTAAGTCTACCCGTATTTTTGAGATGATAGAAGACTGTGATGTGGAACTAGAAGGTCATAAATTTCCGGTTAGACCCATCGTGATGATCTTAGGTGGTTTCGATTTGGTTCTTGGGATGGATTGGTTAGCGGACTTTGAGGCGAACATTGTGTGTCGCAAGAAGATGATTCGTTTGATAGCACCTGACGGGAGTTCGGTAATTGTTTATGGGGATCGGGTCGCGATGATCCCGAAAGTAATTTCAATGGCGGTGGCGGGAACGTGTATGAGGCGTGGATGTAGCGCCTACTTGGCTTATGTAAAGGATGTGGATACGTGAACACCATAACTATCCGATGTTCCGGTTGTGTGTGACTTTCCAGACGTGTTCACAAAAGATTTACCAGGAATGCCACTTGATAGAGAGATTAAGTTTCAGATTGATCTGATACCGGGTGCCTAACCTGTTGCCAAGGCACCGTATCGGTTGGCGCGATGGAGATGAAAGAGTTGATGGAGCAGTTGCAAGAGCTGCTTGATAAGGGGTTCATTAGGCCGAGTATCTTTCCTTGGGGTGCTTCGGTCCAGTTTGTGAAGAAGAAAGACGGTAGTATGAGGATGTGTATTGACTACCGTGAGCTGAACAAGTTGATGGTCAAGAACCGATACACCTTACCAAGAATAGATGATTAGTTCGATCAGCTTCAAGGTGCCAGTTGGTTTTTAAGGATAGACCTTCGATCGGGCTACCATCAGTTGAAGGTGAAAGAGCAGTATGTCCCTAAAAGAGCTTTTTGCACGTATTATGGTCATTTGGTTTGACCAACGCGCCAGCCGCTTTTATGGATTTAATAAATCAAGTGTGTCGGCCGATGGTAGATACATTAGTGATTCTGTTTATCGATGATATCCTGATTTATTCGAAGATCGAGATTGAGCACGCCGGTCACATTCGTGAGGTTTTGGAGACGCTGAGAAAGGAGTAGTTGTATGCCAAGTTCTCCAAGTGCGCATTTTGGTTGCGTGAGGTCCAATTCTTAGGTCTTGTGGTTAATCTTGACGGAATTATGGTGGACCCGGCAAAGGTGGAGGCGGTGATGCAATGGAAGTCCCCAAAGACGCCATCCGAGATCCGTAGTTTCTTGGGTTTGGTGGGCTACTACAGAAGATTTATCCAAGACTTCTCTAAGATCGCTTCTCCATTGACTAAGTTCACCCGGAAGGATGTGAAGTTTGTATGGGGTCAAGCTCAAGAGAAGGCGTTCGAAGAATTGAAGGCCAGATTGACTCAAGCTCCTGTTTTGTCATTACCCGATGGAAGTGAAGATCTGCTGGTTTATTCTGATGCTTCCTACTCGGGGTTGGGGTGTGTGTTAATCTAGAGTGGGAACGTTATAGCCTATGCATCCCGACAGTTGAAGGCTCATGAGGTCAATTATCCTACTCATGACTTTGAGCTAGCAGCCATGGTCTTTACGTTAAAGATTTGGAGGCACTACCTTTACGGGACAAAGTGTACCATATTCATTGACCACAAGAGCTTGAAGTACTTCTTCAAGCAGAAAGATCTAAACATGAGGCAAAGACGATGGTTGGAGCTTATAAAGGATTATGATTGCAAGATCCACTACCATTGGAGCAAAGCCAATGTGGTGGTGGACGCCCTTAGCTGAAAAGAGAGGCCCGAGCAGATTCGGGTGAAAGCATATCAGTTGATCATAACATCAGATGTGATGAAGCAAGTCAAAGAGTTTCAAGATAAGCCATTGAAAGAAGATCATCTTAACTCTGAAAGAATGAGAGGTCTGGTCACGGAGTTAGGTGAAAACACACTTGGTGTTAGAACCCGGTTTGGACGAATGTAGATTCCTCATTTTGGGGATCTATGTATGAAGATCATGGATAAAGCTCACAAAACTCGATACTCTATTCATCTCGGTGCAACAAAAATGTACCAAGATATGAATAAAGACTATCGGTGGCCAGGTATGAAGCGCGATGTGGTGGAGTATGTGAGTAAGTGCCTTACTTGCTTACAAGTGAAGGCCGAACATCAAAAGCCGTATGGAAAGATTCAACCTTTGGATATACTATAATGGAATTGGGAGCACATTACCATGGATTTCATTATGAAGCTGCAGCGTACCCCGAAAAGGTATGATGCTATATGGGTGATTGTTGACCGTCTGACGAAGAGTGCTCACTTCCAACCGATCCGCGAGACATATTCATCTGAGAGGTTAGCGTATCTTTTCATCAAGGAGATTGTAACTCGTCACGGTGTACCGGTGTCTATTGTTTCTGATCCTGACACCAGATTTACATCTAAATTTTGGAAAAAATTCCACGATGCTATGGGGACGAGGTTACATATTAGCATGGCTTATCATCCTCAAACTGATGGTCAGTTAGAGAGGACCATTCAGATATTGGAGGACATGCTTCGGGCATGTGTTATCGATTTTGGAGGAAGTTGGGATGACCACTTACCGTTAGATGAATTCTCATACAACAATAGTTATCATGCCAGCATTGCTATGCCCCCTTATGAGATGCTATACGGTAGGAGATGCAGAACACCCATTTGTTGGGGTAATATTGGTCATAAAGAGTTAGGGAGCGTCGAGGTGATCGAGGCTACGAGTGAGAAGCATGAAAAGATCAAAGCCTTCATGAAGGCAACCAAGGATAGACAGAAGTCGTATGCTGATAAACGACGTAGACCGATTGAGTTTAAGGTGGGTGACCGGGTTATTTTGAAGGTCTCACCTTGGAAGGGGATCATCCGATATAGAAAGCGGGGCAAGTTGAGCCCAAGGTATATAGGGCCTTTCCGTATCATCGCTCGAGTAGGAGAGGTGGCCTATAGACTGGAGTTACCAGATGAGTTAAGTGGAATTCACCCAACATTCCATGTATCCCATATGAGTGCTTGGCAGATGGAGATATGATTGTTCCACTAGAGGATATCGAAGTAGACGAACAGCTCAATTATGTGGAGCAACCAGGGGTGATCATCGATCGGAAAGAGAAGAGGCTGAGGAATAAAATGGTTCCTCTTGTTCGTGTACAGTGGAAGCACAGGAAAGGATCCGAGTCAACGTGGGAGACTGAAGAGGAAATGAGGCATCATTACCCACATTTGTTCGAGTAATAACAAGTTTCGGGGACGAAACCTATATAAGGGGGGTGGACTTGTAACACCCGGATATTTTCTTTGAAGCCGACGAAAGAAGAAAAAAAAGAAATAAAGTCCAAAGTCGAGGGACCAAACTTGCCAAAACGGGAAAACCAGTGAATGAATGGGGGTATAAGAGGGGGAAGGCATCCCACACCCTCCCCCACACTCATTCATTTTCGGGTTAGAGAGAAAAGAGGAAGAAAAATTGGTCTCAAGCTTGGTTCGTGTGGATTTGAGCGTGAAAGTTGAAGTGTAGCTGGTTGAATCGAAGCTCTACTCGACGGTGTTGTTTGTGTGAGTTCTAGGACCCCTCTTTTACACGTTTTCAACTTATTTGGGGTTGGAATACATAGTGAAACACGTTTTTGAAATGTGTGAGTTTGACCCGCGTGTATATGTTTGTGTGTGATACGAGTGGTGTTTGATTTCAGGCTTGTGTGTGCTTGGATGGGGTTATGGTATGCATTCCTAAGGTTTAGGATGGTTGATTTGGGCTTCAAAGAGGTTTTGAAGAGCTTGGAGGTCGAAAATGGCAGATTGGGTTCGTGATGAACTACATTCTGCATCAGTTAGGGCTATGCGACCGAATGGCATGTGACTGGAGGTCATACGGCAGAAAGAAATGCGACTGAGGTCCATACGCACGCCAGTCGTGCGATTGAGGTTCATTCGCATGTGAGTCGTGCGACTGGAGCCCATACGCATGCCAACCGTGCGACTAAGGGTCATTCGCATGGGGAGTCATGCGACTGAGTTCCATACGCCAAGTGTTCATCCGCATTAGGTCCATTCGCATGCGTGTTCATTCGCATATTATCCATTCGCATGATGTTCAGTCTCCTAGGAGGCCATGCGACTGAAGGGTGCCCATACGCCCAAGCAGGGCTGGTGTACCCGAGGAAAACGTAGTGTATTTACTGACTTTCGGGGGAAAGTGCAGATGTAAGTTTTGACGTCGAAATTTCACGTAAGTTCATGTAAGATGACTTTTGAGGCCTTAGAGGTTATGTTGGGCATAGATGATGATGATGATGGTGTATGATGTTGTATGATTATGCATGATGATATTGACCGTGTATGATGATGTTCCTTATTATTATGTATGATTATTTTCCCTTGGCTTTACGTGGAATGTTAATGAATGAAATGAAAGTATTATGTAATGTAAAGTGGAAGATAATGAAAAGAGGAACATGATGAATGAATGCATGCATTAATGAACGATGGAAGTAATGAAAGTCTTGCAAGCCTTGTATGTCGGGACACGCCCCACGTAGGGTGTTAGCCCAACGGTGTGTGGGTTCGCTACCCTAGAAGAATACACATCGGGGTCTTTCTTTGTGATTGACCATTTGTATGGAACCATTGTTGCTTACCTTCGGTACTGTAGCCGGGGTGTTGTACACCGTGATGGAAGGTCTATTATAGGCTTCGGCCCAGTACCAGCTTTATGCATGATGGAAGGGTATAGCGGATGACAATGGTTCTCCTGAATTTTACCTTCGGTACTGCGGTCAGGGTGTTGTACACCATGATGGAAGGTCTATGATAGACTTCGGTCCAGTACCAGATTTATGCATGACGGAAGGGTAAAGTTCATGGTTTTGACGGAAAGAAAAGATGTAATGATGAATGAACGAATGAAAGAAAAGTATGTTTTATTATAAAACTAGAACTCACTCAGCAACACTAACTTTTATGTGTTTCCAGTTGGCAGGTAATAGTTGTTGGGTATGGCACGAGGCGGCTACTCAGCTCTTTTGGATGACATCCATATTTATAACGCTTTTGTGATGTAATGCAACATGTATTTTGTAATTTAATAACGATGTATTGTTTTGCAAAAGCTTTTATAATGAAATGAGATGTCTATTTTTATATTTCCGCTGGGAGGTTTTATGAAAGTTAAATGTATTTGTATGTTTTATGTGCGACGATTGACCGGCGGTAAGTGTCCCGGGAACAGGGCCTTTCACTCTGATGTGCTCATCCATGGTGGACATAGAAATAGGACCAAGTATCCTTTTTGAGAATCCAGATGTGCTCATCATGTTGATCCTATCATTTTCTTTGTCTACCTGAGTTTCTTGTGGCACCACATCCTCTTGCAAAGGACTTTCTTGAACTAGGGAGAGAGTAGGCACATGCTTATACAGTCTTTTCTTTCTTCTTTCTTCTTTGATTTGAAGAAGTAGCTTTGCATCCTCTGCCTCCTTTCCTCCTTTGACAATTCCTTGGCAGCCAGTTCATTTAACTCATCTAAGGGGAGGGAAATGATATTATCTATGTCATAGTTCCTGGTTTGCAAGTATTTTATCCTGACTGCCCTCAACTCATCATTCTGAGTGTTTGGCCTTGGGGTAGCCCTGATAGCAGATTCCATAAGTCTTGCAGACCTAATAGAGGAACTTTATCCCCTTAGTCTCATTTTCCTCTCTCTTTATCCTCCTCCTCAATCTCCTCAGAAGTCATTTTTCTTTTTCCTTTGTCACTTATAGACCTTTGTGACTCAGGGTGGATAGTGCTTTGGCCTTCATTTCTTGCTGTAGCTTCTAGCTCTGGCAAGAGAGAGGTTGAGATACACCTTCACCAGCAGGTGTCTCATAAAGGGAATGAATCTCTCCGGTAGTTGATGGTGAGACTGAGCTCTCAGGTTCTACCATTGGACCTTCAGTCAAGGTTTCCCCTATAAAGCTAATATTAGGGTCTACCTCAACATCGAGTTGACCAATGATATTGCCTGATTTCCTTAGTCTCCTTATGAAGCTGAACGCTACAATGATTCTGTCTTGAATTCTTTTAGCCAGCTTGTCAGCTTGTCTTGATTGGCTTTGGTTGACAAGTGGCATGCTAACAAGATCAAGACTTTCATAGAAGTTCAAGGTCTAAAAATTGAAGACTTCTTGCTGCCCTTGAACTCTTTGAATGATAAGGGCTCTTCTGTTTTCATCATACATCCACCCAATAATGTGATTTGAAGTTGGTGGTGATGACATTGCCCTTGGTATTCCTTCTTCAAAAAGACTCTGTATGTTGGAGTCTATGGAGTCCACATCAATGCGAACTTGAGGAAGTTGCTTAGTATGCACAATTGGAAGTGAGGATAGTGAGTCCTCAATGTCCATACTCCTTGAAGAACTCTCAGGTTCTATAACCGTAATGACTTTCTTCCCCTTTTTGGTAGCATCACCCTCTTGCATAGGTGAGCTAGGAGTTAAGTCAATCACACTCACAGGTTCTTGTGTTACTGGTTGAGCTCCTCTTAAAGGTCTCCTAGCTAGTTGTTCCCTGAGATAAGGAATCTCAAGTTGCTAATCACTGACCTTGTTTTGCAAGGTAGTCACCTGAGATTCAAGATGACTGACCTTGGAGACTAAATAGGTGCATGTTTGTGATAGTTTTTGCACCTTTAGCTTCAAATTCCCCTCATCTTCATCAAAAGAATCATTGGGGGATGAGATGATTGGACCAGAGTCCTCTCTCTCACCACCAGCTTCAGGTTCTTGGCTGCTGGATTTCCTCTCCTCACTGACAGCCTCAGTTGAGGTGTCAATGGGCTGAGTTGTCATGGTTAAGGTCTGAATGATGTAATCACTTGCAAAAGTGAGAGCCTCTTCCATATGGATATCCTGAATAGGTTTAAAAGTATCAACCTCAGTGATGGGTGACTGATGTGGGCTAGACATAAGAGAGTCAGGAGCACTCTTCTCTCTTTGAGAAGTGGAAAAGAAGAGAGAGTCATGGTACTCACTAAAAACCTTGGTCTATCAGTATAGAAGTCAAGGTTAGGAATGGGTTAGTTTAAGTCCAGATGCTAGGGATAGTAATTGTCCCCTGAAGGTTGTTCACTTGAGTGTTGAGACTCAGAGTGAAGGCTTAAGGAATTTGGGCTTGTGAGCTCATCAAGCTGAGCATGAGGAACCTCAACACTGATCATAGAAATGGGAGTGGTTTGCTCCTTAGGAGAAGTGGGAGCTCCAGTAACCACTTCCTCCTATATAGGTGAGTATACGGGGGCCTGCACAAACTTAATAGTCTTAGTAGGGGTTCGTTTGAGTTTTCTTTGTTAGGTGAGGGTGATTTATGGTTGTAGTGGTGGTTGAGATGTAGAAGGTGTGGGTTCAACACTAGCTGGTGCTGCTAGGTTGTCACCTTGAGTAATGAGCTCTAACATTTTTGGGACAAGGGCTATTTCTACCCCTGAGAAGCCAACAGTTGGCTTCCTCAAGATTTTAAAGATGTCGGGCTTTATCTGTCCCAATTTAAGAATATTATACATTTCCCTTAACTATGAGCCCAGTTCACAGTTAAGAATGTATTGAACATATCTAGGAAACATTTAGTATTCTAATGATTCCAAGTTAGCAAGCAGATTTCTATAAACAAATTAAGAGTACCTGAACTTGACTCACTGAACCATCCCATGCACTATAAAGGAGAGATCTTCAAGAATCTGGTCCCACCCTCCATACTTGTTGGACAAGCAATGGATAACCACATGTAGCAGGTATTTCCACTGGGATGAGACCTTCCCTTTCTTGAAAGTCATTACAGATAAATCTCTCTCATAGCCAATCTACTCAAAGGAGTGGTTAACAACTTCTTTAGGGAGGAACACCTCACCTTCTTCATCATCCAGCTGGAGATGATTGTTGATGATGGTTTGAGTGATGAAGATTGTTCTCCCCTGCACTGTGGCAGACAATGCCTAGTCCCAATCCAGAATGACCTCTTGGCAGGTTTTCCAAAATTCAAGCAAATGATCCTCATACCAAGTAGGATCAATGGTAATGGAGGTGAAGTAGTTTGATAGAGCTAAGAAACAACAAACCTCTGAGAAATGTGGATCTTTTTGAGAGTGTAACAGAGCAACTTGGTTGTGTTGCATGTGTAAGTGCATGGAGAAATCTGGGTCATTTCGTCGGTTAAAGTTGGCCATTGTGAGAAAGCCTAAGGATGAAGGAAGTATGAACAAAGGCAGTTTTAAAGAAAAATTTGGGATTTAGGTTTGGTGGAAAGATGAAGATAATAGAAAGAGGGGGAACCGTTGGGTTTATATTTGAAAAGGATTTAAGACAAAGTTAATGAAAGTGGATAAACTTTGAAATCTAGATGTCAGTCCCACCTCTGAAAAAGTAGTTTGCCTTTTGCTCAATAAGTAGTTTTCTTGGGAGTCAAAAAGCTTCCGAAGGTAAATTGTCTTCGGATGTTTTAATGAAAAAGCTTCCGAAGCCAAAATGACTTTGGAAGAATTTACTCGGAGTTTGAAAAATTTTGCTTCGGAAGAGAATTAAAACTTGGATGTTTTGTTCAAAGGAACAAAGCTTCCAAGAGTTAATTTTCTTCGGAAGGAAATTGTCCTTGAAAATATATAAGTGCCTAAGAAAGGTTTTAAGCTTCGGAAGATATTTCCGAAATTTCTTCCGAAGGAAAATGACTTAGGCAGTTATTTGTTTTGAAGGCATAAGTTTCTTCCAAAGGTAAAAACATATCTTCCGAAGGATCAAAAAATTTTCATAATTCTAAGGAAAGTCTTCAAAATGTTTTCATCCAGAGAAAACAAGAGCTTATAAAGGTGACAAACTAAACAACTTAGGACACACAGATTTTAAGAAATAATATGAATTAGTCTTAAGAAAAACCTATTCAAAGTTAATCATTCTAATAGCATATTGTTCATTTGTGTTAACTTTGACTAGTTTAATTAATCCCTTTTCAAAGTTATCTCTATTAAATAATACCTGATATTGATGTGTTTTGTCCTTGAGTGTTGTATAGGATTCTCTGTGATAGAGATAGCACTGTTGATGTCTATGTGAATGGGAGTCTCCTTGAAGTTTAGTCCATAGTCAAGTATCTGATTCTGAATCAAAGCACTTGAGCACAGCAGCTTGCAGCAGCAATGTATTCAGCTTCAGCAGTTGATGCACAGACATAGGATTGTTTCTTGCATTGCCATGAGACAACCCTTCCACCAAAGAAACTAACATCCCCCAGATGTAAACTTTGCAGTCATGTTACAACCACCACAATCACCATCTGTATAAGCATATAGATTGAAGTATGAATTCTTAGTATACTAAAGACCAAGTGAGGCACCTTTGAGGTATCTTAGAATCCTTTTGACAGTGATGAGGTGAGACATCTTGGGGTTTGCTTGATATCTTGCACAAATAGATGTGGCAAACATGATATCAGGCCTGGTAGCTGTGAGATACATAAGAGACCCAATCATAGCCCTATAAAGGTGTTCATCTACACACTCCCCCTCAAGATCAGGTCCAAGGGGGTGGTTTCTTGCTATGGGTGTCTTAGCAATCTTACAATTAGTGATGTTGTATCTTTTGAGTATGTCTTAAACATACTTTGACTGACTAATGAAGATGCCATCTTCAACTTGCTTCACTTGAATTCCCAGAAAGAAATTGAGTTCGCCCATGGCAATCATTTCAAATATGTCCTTCATCAGCTTGTCAAAGTCTTTGTAGAGCTTTGGATTTGTTGAACCAAAGATGATGTCATCTACATACACTTGAACTAGCATTAAGTCATTTCCCGATCCTTTGATAAAGAGAGTTCCATCTATAGTACCCCTTCTGTATCCATTCTTGCAGAGATACTGAGATAGAGTCTCATACCATTTCCTTGGTGCCTAATGCAGCCCATAAAGAGCTTTGTCAAGCTTGCAGACATAATCAGGATGATCACGATCTGCAAAACCAAGTGGTTGACATACACCTCTTCATTAATCACCCCATATAGAAAAGCACACTTGACATCAAGTTGATGGACCTTGAAGTTCTTGGATGCAGCAAATGCCAAGAATATCCTAACAGCTTCTAGTCTTGCTACAGGAGCAAAGACATCAGTCTAGTCAATTCCTTCTTCTTGTGTGTACCCTTGAATAACTAGTCTAGATTTGTTTTTATGACAATGCCTCTATCATCCTTCTTATTCCTAAACACCCATTTGGTTCCTATAGTAGTCTTCCCATGACGAAGAGGACAAAGGTTCCAAAATTTCTGCCTTTTGAATTGAAGCATCTCTTCTTGCATGGCTTCAACCCAACTTCCATCCTTCTGATCCTCATTAATTTTCTTTGGCTCTATATGGGATAAGAAACAAGAATGAAGACAAACATTTTCTTCATGGGTTTGTCCTCTTGTTCTTACTCCTGTGTCAACATCTCTAATGATGTTTGCGGTGGAGTGAGACTTATGGATCCTTAGCCGAGGGATCACAACAAGTTGCTGAGAGAGATCTAAATTTGAAAAATTTAGATCTACCATTGATGCTTCTCCTACCACATCAGCACACTTATCAAGAGAAACTTGATCCAATGAGTGTGTGACATTATTGATGTTTTCATCTATGGAGTAGTTATCAGCATCAAGAAATTACTGATCACTGTCACCACCACCATCATTTTATTCTGCATTTGAGGTGTCTTTATCTGGTTGTTGAGCCTTTGAGCTAGAATTTGAAGGCATCTCAGATATATCAGTTGAATATTTCATTGTGGTGTTAATAAAAACCTCATTTGCAAAAGTTAGTTACAACTGGAGCTGAAGATGTGTAACTTGAAGGTCTTCTTAGCTCAAATCTTGGATCAGGATCACCTGTGGGTAAGATATCTGTAAATCCTGAAACATTCTCACAAGATTTGTTAAATCAGTTGGAACTAAATCAAGATCAAATAGCAAATCAGGACCAGAACTAGCCACACAGGGTGTGTGTTCATTGAAAATCACATTGGCTGACTCCTCAATAATTATAGTTCTGAGATAGTATACTCTATAAGCCTTAGCTTAAAAAGAGTATACAATGAAGTGTCCATCATCTGATTACTTAGTAAATTTGGCAATTTGATCTTTGGTATTCAAGATGGTGCAAGGACATCCAAATGACCTGAGAAACCCAATGAAAGGTTTCCTCTTGTGTTAAAGTTCATAAGGAGTCTTGCCATGAGTCTTAACCACCAAAACTCTGTTTTGCACATAGCAGATAGTGTTGATTGCCTCTGCCCAGAAGGTCATGGGCAGCTTAGAGTCAGACAACATGGTTCTTGCAGCTTCAATCAGTGTCCTATTTCTCCTTTCAGCAACACCATTTTGCTAAGGAGTCCTGGGAGCAATGTATTGTCTTGTAATACCCTTTTCATCACAAAATGTATCAACGATTTGATTCTTGAATTCAGTTCCCTAATAACATCTTATGATTTTGAACTTGTGATCACATTGATTCTCAATCATTAAGATGAAATTCTTTATAATCTCAGGAGTCTCATCTTTAGATCTAAGGAAAAAGACCCAAGTGAATCTTGTAAAGTCATCTGTGATCACCAAACAATAAGAGGTCCTTCCTAGACACATTACATTGGTAGGGCCAAAGAGATCCATATGTAACAAGTGTAGGGGTGTAGTGATGGAGTTTCTTTCCTTAGGCTTATGAGATACCTTATGGTGCTTCCCTTTTAGGCATGCAACACAATGATCATCACTTGTAAACTCTTTCTTTGGCATTCCAGTTACCAAATCATTCTTAATAAGTTTATTCATGCTTTTAAAGTTTACATGGCACATTCTTTTATGCCATAAGAAAGACTCATCATTATTAGATTTAGGTAGAAAGCATGAAACTTCTCCAGAGGGAGATGTCTCTTGAAAATCCATCTTTGTACATGTTCCCTTTCCTAGGGACTCTGAGCAAGATATGTTCATGAGGAATAACCACCCCGGGCTTTAGAACAATGTACTCATGCTCAGTAAAGATTATGTTATGACTCTGATCACAAAATTAGGATACACTCAAAAGATTGTACCCAACCTCCTTGACAAAGTTTACCTTTTCAATGTTGAGCTTACCATGTGTGACCTTGCCCCTTCCAGAAATGTAACCACCTTCATATCCTCCGAAAGCAACTAGTCCTCCATCAATTCTTTCAAAGTTCTGGAGTAGTGACCTATTGTCTGTCATGTGCCTGGAACAGCCACTATCAATGATCCAGACATTCTTGTTTGTCTTGAGTTGTTCCTGCACAAAGAAAATGATTAGTTACATTTGGAAACCCAAGCATTATTAGTCTTGAGTTAATCAAAAGAATTAGAAGGTAATGTAATTGTAATAGGTCCTATAGTTATGCTTTAAGGATCTTGTGTTGTTGTTGATGGAGAACATTCAGTCACTTGGTCTTTCTTTGACTTCCACACCACCTTTGGAAGTTTGGACTTGACCTTCAACACTTCAGCCACGTGGTCTTTCTTTGACTTCCACACCACCTTTGGAAGTTTGGACTTGACCTTCAAGAGGACAAAGAATCTGAACTCCCTAACCATGATTAAACTATACGACATCCTTGATGGATACCGTGTAGAGATTGAAAACAAGAAGGGCCATCCGATGAGTAGACCCTCAAGCCTTCCTACTAGCAATGCTTTAATGGTTGCTGAAGGCTCAGGACTCAATCAACCTCAACAGTACCTGACTTACTATCAGCAACCATCCTTCTTTTTAGGACCCTACATCACATTTCCTAAGACTCCAAGGTCTCAACAGGCTCAACAAGGTTCTTTCCAGGACAGTTATGCCTTTGTCTTAGGAAATGGGTACTCTAGTGATCATCAATTCTGCTTTGATGATCTTGAGTGCTTCAGTCCAGATAATGTGGAGTATGTGGAGATAGTCAAACAACTGGCTCTGCTTACCTATAGAGCAAAGAAGTTCTTCAAAAGAACTGGAAGGTAGTTCCCTCAAAACCCAGCTAGCAGCAAGTTTGGGTTTGACAAAACCAAGGCAAAGTGTTACAACTGTAACCAACTTGGTGATTTTGCTAGGTTATGCAAGGCTCCCAAGTCAAATCTGGGAACCTCTCATGCCTTCTCACATGCCTCAACACCTAAAGCCCCTAGGAAGTCAACTGAAACAGCAGCTATAGCTATAAGGCCCGTTCCCGGGATGCTCACAGCCGGTCAATCCTCACGCATAAATCATATAATTTACATTAACTTTACTAAAATATTGCAGCGGAATCATTTTAAACAAACCTCTCATTTCTCATGAATAATCGCTTTTGCAAAATAATACAACATTCATTACAAAATATGGCTTTTTTTTATTATAATGCAAAAACATTATCACAACATAAAACAGATGGCATCTAAACCAAGCCAAGTAGCCACCTTGTGCCATCCTCAGCAAGATTTACCTGTCAACTGGAAACACCTAAAAGTCACCGTTGCTGAGTGAGTTCTAGTTTTACAAAAAACATTATATTACATTTCATTCGTTAAAACATTTTCTTTACTATCGCACATGATCACACATCATACGTACATCAAAGTAATAATTATTATCTTTCAACATCGTTCGTTTCGTACATTTTTCATATTTTGCACATTTCGTACTTATCGCACTTTTCGTACATTTATTATCTTTTCACTTCTATCTAGGTCTTGTCATATGCTTAACCCCTTTCTTGAGCACAAAGCCATATCATCTAGGGTTAAGCGACAAGGACCCCATATTGCACATATCACACGTATGGAGTAGTCACATAGACTAACTCCCCTTGTGTGTGAACCCTTAAGGGTTAGCCAAGATCGCACCTGTAAACACATAGTTGAGCTAACAACTCTCAATGAGTTGTGAACCTCCTTTCATTTGCTTGCAAGACTTTTCATTCGTTCATTATGTTCCACTTTCATTATCTTAAATCTTCCACTTCGTTAAGATAATGTCATACGTTCATTATCATAATCACACCACATTAAGTCATGTCTTAAGCGCATGGGCACTATACAGACGCATGGCCTTCTGGGCGCATGGGGAACACTTAGGCGCATAGGGAACTTTTGGGCGCATGGGCACTATTTGGGCACATGGCCCATCACATAGTCATTCTAGGCAAATTCTAGGCGCATGAGTGCCTAGGCGTAGGGGAAATCTAGGCGCATGGACACTTAGTCAATTTCAGCCTATTCCTAGGCACATGGATACTATTTCGGCGCATGGGGTTTGGACGCATGGGAATACTTAGGCAGTTATGAACCATTGGGCGCATGGGCCATTTTCAGGCGCATGGACAACCAACTATACTATAATCATTCCAAATCAATCCCATACATCAATCTAACATGTTCTAGGCTTGGTTCTAACATCCCAAGCAACAACCAAGAACATGGCACAATTATAACATCATAAATCGCCCAAATCAAAACCCACCCGCATTCATGCACACACATACATACGGGTACACACCCACATTTTATAAAAACGTTAAGCAAGCATTTCCAGCCCCAAAATCAGTTAAAACATGTAAAAAACGGGTTCTAGAACTCACCCTAGCAGGCTTTAGGTATGACTTCCTGCAAATCTATTCTTGAAAAACCCGAAATTTTGCTCTTTCTCTCTATTTACAATCTGAATGTAGAGTGTGTGTGCAGGGTGTTATGGGCGGCCATAACACCTTTTTACACCAACTTTTAAACGTGTGTCCTTTTTGACACTTTTAACCCCTCAACATGGGTTTTATTTTGTTTCTTTCTTTTTCTAGCTTTTATTCTTTCTTTCTTTCCTTTAAAAATATCTGGGTGTTACAGTAGCTTAAGAGGTTGACTAGAGCTTCATGGTACAGGATGTGACTCTTGCTCAAGCACTCATGGCTAGAACAGATAACATCAAGGTATATGAACATCTCTGTACTCCAGCTTGTATTGCTAAGGTCAAATAATATCAGGACTACAATACGGAGATTAAATTCGATATTGAGTCTTTAAATATTTTAAAAACTGATTTTAAAAGAGCTGAATCTGACTATCAAAGAAATATTGAAGAGTTAGAGAAAACTGTGTCTCTTTTGAAACATGAAGACATAAACTACAAAACTCAAATAAAGGATTTAATATCCAAATTGTCTGAGGCTCAAGTCCAGCTTGTCACAGCTGAGGCTCAAGCCAAGAAGCATGCTATCTCATAGCAAAAAATTCCAAGCCATCCTTGCATCATCCTCTCACTCAAAACTTTGTTATCAAAACAAAGGTGGGTTGGGACCAATGAAATTGCTCCACCACACTCTTATCAGTCTAATAGACAACTAAGGTGTGATACTGAAAGAGCAAGATGTCCCATCTACTCACCCACCTTCTCATTAGTCAAAGAATGATGCAAGTGTGGAGACCATCACATGGAAGATCCAGGTAGACCCATATCCCTCTTACCTGTGATCACCAACCTCTTACCACCAAAGCTAGAAGAAACTAGGCTTAGGCAGCCAAAACAACTGCCAAGAAAATGACTAAATCAAAGCTGAAGATTGACCCTAAGCAAAAGGGTGTGTTCATCTCAGCTGGATTCTAGGTGGTGAGAACTTCTAATCATGGAAAAGTGTGTAGTACTAGCACACCTATTCAATAAAAGGATCGGAAGGGAAGATGAAAGATTGTTGTTGAAGATAAGAAGAACAAGAAACAGCAACCTTCATATTCCCAGAAGACTAACATTGCATGCATAATGTGTGGCCTGCAGAACCATAAGGGCAAAGATTGTTATTACAATCTCGCTAGCACATATTATGCAAATTGTATTAAGAAAGGAGTTAGGGAAGGTTTCTCATTTGGACCCTATCAAATGGTCCAAGTGATGAAGAAGGGAAAGCTTGTTTCCGAAGCAAGGTTGCTTTTGGAAGAAAATTCTTCTTCCGAAGGGAAAATGGCTTCGGAAGCTAAA
>BJCM01212134.1:0-12625 GCA_018326385.1 Flaveria bidentis
TGAGTCATTCGCATGAAGTTGTTCATGCGTATGGTCCATTAGCATGGGCCATTCGCATGAGAACTTCATATTACTAGGTTTGAATATATTTCTTAATCATTACATTACTAAGATTAATTCAAACAACCACAAACCTATATAGTCAGTTCAATAAGCGTTAATCTACTAATCAATGAAATAATAAACATTATAAGCACAACCACACATTGTATTTCATTAAGTACCCATTTTATTACATATGTGTAAGACAATAAAGACATATTACATTAAGCTCATAAACTAGGTACACATGTATCTACAAACATCCCCCTTAGACCTAGTTTAATCTATTGTCTTACATTCTTCATAAGCTCCTCATATTTCACGTACTTCTCCTCTCTTGTAACTCCTGCATGTATTTCAAATGCAAATCAGAGTCTAATCACGTTTTGGAATTGGAGGGGTTGTAGAATATCTTGCGTGTCATAGAACAGTGGCCACTTGTATAAGGTGTAAACATTATCAGCCGACAAGTTAGTGAGCCACATGGTGCCAAATACCCTGATAGGTTTCATATTACCATTTCTGTTCAACACTATGACCGCCTCACATGTTCTCCAATCGTAGTACCACCACATGAAGTGTGGAGTGAAGTCCTGTGGCATTTCCCGTAGAGGGATACTAGACATCGTGCGCGGAGGACTCCACTTCAGCACTATTTTTGGTTTTCCTGTAATGGCATCAACCTCAGATCTTCTGATATACCTCGTTGGTTGTTGAGGTTTGAAGTTAACCCACGTAGTGTGGTACTCTCTCTTTAAAGCAGCTTCAAACCAGCGTGACATCTTACGAGGGTCAGCGTATAACAACTTCAACTTTGCTAGCTGGTTAAGCTCAAAACCCGGAAGAGTCTTCAGATCGTGTGGGAATCTGAAGTACTCAATCCCCATCTCTCTTTTAATAGCATAAACTTTAAGATCTTCAAAAGAGGCCCACTCTATAATTTTGCCTGACACCTTGTGATGCTTCTTCACTCTATAGAGTTTGGTGTAGACATTTGACTTTGGAGCACTGCGTTGGGATCTGAGTTCTGCAAAATATGCTGCCTATTCAGCCTTTCTGATGTTGACATTGGCGTCTGAGGCTTGGGATTGCTCTTTGTTCTTCTCCGACTCCTGCTACATTTTATCTAGAGTTTCGAATGTATCACTGACAAGGGTGTCTCCCAGATTTGGAATGACATTTCCTTCATTGTCAGTATACTCTGGATAATGTTGGGTCGTGACATCCACAATCTCTATCTCGTCTATGTCATTTAGCTCATCGTCATTTTCCACATTTATTGTAGGAGCATACTTCATGATCTCGTTAGGATTCAATCGGAACAATTCGGCCAATTGCTCATCAGTGAGATCATGAATTATTTCTCCTTCTTCAGGAGTGTAACGCACAGATCTCCTGACTATCCCTTGCAGATCAAGAATCATTATGAGTTGAGTCTTGATCTGCTGAAGGGGAGCAACATCATATTTATCTCCTTGAAAATTTGGATTTGCTTGATTTAAAACATATAACACATCAATCATTAGTCAATAATCAAAACAGTAAACATCAATTATAGACATAAACATTAATTAGATAACATTAATCCAAAATTCAATTACAAAGTTTTCAAGTACATAAATATCCACCCATTGACCTTTAGAGGGTGAGGGAAGATCTGTGGTCTTCTTGTTCTCATTATCAGATTCATGGATAGATTTCTCTTTCCATAAGCCAGTCTTATGTAAGGTTTGTTTGTGATAAACAGACGACTGGTTGATAGGTTGAACTTTAGGTTCACTGACTCTTTTTGGTGGAGTCATGGATCTTCTTTTGGATGAGCTTACTTTAGTGTCATAAAGTTCAACCTTCTGCTTTGGTGTCTGATAATAAGGATAATAAGACGCAATGTGTCCATACTTTCCATAGTTGTAGCATGATCTGCTTTCAACTTGACAATGTAAATGTTTTCCGTGGAGAGGTGTGGGACACACGTGTGACATTGTTTTGTTTGGGTTTTGAAATTTCTTTCTTAGATGTTTTATCTGATTTAACAAAATTAATTGTTTGAACGTTTTTAACATCTTTTACCTTTTGTTTCTCTGGACTTAAACATGAAGCACGAAGGTGGTTAACTTGTTTTGTCTTTTTGGCTTCAGAATTAGACTTAGTTGATCCAGACTTAACTTTAACCTTTTCAAATTGTTCGTCCAGATTGACACAAGGCATTTTACCTTGTGATTTTGTAGTGGCCTCCTTTAATTTAGTGCGAGATTCATTAGGTTTACATGTGGAATCTGGATCACTTACTAGGGGAGTGGACACCACATGATCCTTGATGGGATTATTGTTTAATGGTTTACTTTTAGTATTCATCAAGGTCTCATGTGGTGGTGGAACCATTATATATCCCACACCCTCCCCATTGTTGCGTTCTCTCACTAAGTGTTGGACAATTTAAGAGGAACTTGTACAACTGTGCAATTTTTGTTTTAGTGAATTTAATTCTACTTCCAAAACTGCCTTTTGTTTCTTAGTATCTTTAAGGGAGTTTATATAGAACCTAATTTCATTAGCTTGGTTAAAGGCTACTACTTCTATTTCCCTAAGCTGTTTGTTCAAAAGGTCTATCTTTTCTTTTTAACTGTGCTCATTTTGTTTTAGAACTCTATTGGCTTCTGAGCACAGTTGTAAGTCCTTTACTAAGCTATCATTGTGATCTAATGACCTAGCAAGTTTCAAATCAATGCTTTCCCTAAATTTATTACAATTTGAACAAGCATGATTATTGAAAAGTTGAGTAGTGGAACTTACCTGATAGGGAGTGGTTGAATCAGCCATCAGGGCAGAGTCTGATGTTTCTGGTTCTGGTGATTCTGGACTTGTTGAACTTGTCCCTTCTTCAGGCAGGTGATCAACCATAGTTGCAAATTCTTCAATATTTGACATCGCGAGCTCAACTGTAATATCACCCTCACTTGATGAGTTGTCATCTAAGTCCTCGACACTAGCAATATTGGATTCTCCCGGAGACACAAACCGAAAGCTCCAATCTTGTCCTTCGTCATCATGAGCAATCAAGACTTTAGGATCCTTGCTTGGCAAAGTAGTACTACTCGTGGTTTTATCCTGACGATTAAAGGATGAGAATGGATTCCCATTTCCTGTCTTTTTGGGCTTCACACACTCACGTTTGAAGTGCACATTTTCCCTACAGTTGAAGCAGGTAACATTGGACTTGTCAAAACCGAAAGTTGTGTCCTTAGTAGCAACCAGGTTCTGTCCGGTTTTCTTGACAAACTTCTTTGCTCTCTGGACAACACTTGCTAAGGCCCACATTATGTCCATCCGTTCCAGCTCTGTCTCGTCTACGTCCTTATAGTCCTCATCTACCAGATGGCAGTTCCCAATTTTCCCAGCAACTAGCCCATCATAGGAGTGGACTACCACTGCTAAGAGGTCCATGTGCTCGTTTGCTACCTCAATAGTCACGTTCCCGAAATTCTCTGTCTTCAATTTTGTAGCATTTGTTTTAGGTGCGATGTATTGGGTACCAGATGACCCTGACGTGTCAGATCCTGAAGAAGAGGTTTGAGATGGATTAGCTAAACTCGACACAAAGACTGTTTGTAGTGGAGCTCCAGATGTTTGGCTTGAGGAGTTGAGTTGTACAAGGCTGGGTTCTGATCATAAGTAGACTTTTGTGCCCTATACTTCATCCTCAATTCCTCCTCTCTCAGCTTCAGAATGAAGTCATTGATGTCTAACTTCGCGAGCATATCATTCTGTCTAAGGTTAGAGACAAAAGAAACTCACTTTTCAGGCAACCTATCTGCAAAGTTTGAGACTTTTTCTTCCATAGAAGTGGTGACTCCATGAGTGTGCAGTTCACTCATCAAGTGATAGAACCGATCAATTACATCGTCCAAGCTCTCCTTTCCCATTGACAAGAAGTTGTCAAACTCCTTCTTCAATGCTTTAGCCTTTAGAGCTTTTAATAATGCATTACCGTCATACCTGTTTTCTAATGCATCCCACAGCTTGTTTGCTTGCTTGTTCTCAGAAAATTGATGGAAAATGTCCTTCGGAATTGATTAAGTGAGCAATGCATAAACTTTCTTCTCAGCATTGTACTTAACTTTTTGTCCATCACTCATGCCCCCTAATGTAAGTTTGACTCCATCTGCTCCTACAGGCATGCTATACTCCGTCTCTATCGACTCCCACAGATTGGGATCTACTCCATTCAAGTAGATCTTGAATATTTGCTTCCACTGTGGGTAATCATCTAACGTGATTAGCTTCGGTGGTTTATTATGATTCCCCACTTCACTTTCCAGAAGCAATAGATTCTGGATCCTTCAGTCTATCCCCGTGGTGAACGCTTAATACTGATCCTCCATTACTATTAACTTTAAACTTTGGAACAAACTGCTTTACTAGTGCGAATGGAGGTGTGCAATTGGGCTATTCGTGCGATTGAACAATGCGGATGGCTCCAACATGCGAATGAACCAATGCGGATGAATCAATCGGGCAAATGGACAGGTGCGAATGAACAATGTAACTAGACAGTTCAGTCGTACGAATGGAGGTACGAATGAGTCCAATCGTGTGTATGAGGGATGCGTATGAACTCAGTCGTGCGATTGAGTCAATCGGGCGTCTGAAGCTGGTGGATTTTGAAAATTTGAAGTTTTAAGGTACTTTGGACGCAAAAAACACGAATTTTCACTAACCCTAATTGCCGTATGTTGGAAAAAGTTAACTTTAGGAACTGGAGACGTCTAAAACACCATTTGACACAAAAGGATTGCGTTTTAGTGGAAAAACACAATTTTTATATAAAAAACAATTGAATCACAGGTAAATCAAGAGCCAAAGCTCTGATACCACTTGTTAGGATCGTGTACTGGATGATGTACTAACTGATAAACGTGTATACCAAATCAAATAGTGTGGAATCCTATTTGATTGGCAATCCAATCAGTGAGAATGCACATAGAAACAATTGTAGATTGAATCTAAACGTTAAGAACGATTGGTAATCGATCTAGTGCGATTTATGAACTTGGAATAGCTTCTTAGAGGTCTCTGGACGACTAGGGTACGTATGTATTCGAAGTGTTATGTTTTTCCATGAATTAAGTGGTATTTATAGGTTAAGGTTTCTCATTCATGCGACTGAACCATTAGCATGGTTCAGTCATGCGATTGAGCGATGCGGTTGATCCATTCCCATGAGTGAGTGTTCAGTCATGCGACTGAGTCAATCTCACATTCCAATCATGTTACTGATCCAGTCTCTTAATTCAATCGTGTGACTGAGTCATTCGCATTAAGTTGTTTATGCGTATGGTCCATTAGCATGGGCCATTAGCATGAGAACTTCATATTACTAGGTTTGAATATATTTCTTAATCATTACATTACTAAGATTAATTCAAACAACCACAAACCTATATAGTCAGTTCAATAAGCGTTAATCTACTAATCAATGAAATAATAAGCATTATAAGCACAACCACACATTGTATTTCATTAAGTACCCATTCTATTACATATGTGTAAGAAAAATTAGACATATTGCATTAAGCTCATAAACTAGGTACACAGATATCTACAATTTGCTTTCAAATGATAAGAATAATGCATGAACCTCAAACATGCAACCCTAGCCTTAAGCGTGCCTACAGCCTGAGAGGCGATACAAAAATATGTCAGCATAATGTTGTTGAGTTCACAGGTTTAAATTAGTTAATATGCTTGAGTGTTTGCTTGGTAAAAGTAAACAATAGCATACCATAGGTAGCTAGCCTATATATCGAGTTAATTAGTGTTTAAACTGAATCTGACAGTTTGTGAGTTGTTTTTCCTTCTACCATGTCTTGTCACAAAACAATAGCAAGTGTATAGGTAAATTAATCACCCATTTGACCTCCAGTCGAGTTAGCGTGACTAACGCAGGTGGGGTTTGTGAAACCCAGTAGTACTACCCAAAATTATCTTGCTGTCTCATTATTAATTTATAGTTCGAGTGTGTAAGGCCTTGCGTGACAATGTTTGCACTACAGTAACAAATGATATATAAATAATACAAAAACTAGATAAAAATAGTTTGCATCATTCTCCCCCATAAAAGAAAGTAAGTAAAAATGAGGTCGTGAAAACTCACCTTATATGTGTAGGAAAATACGTTACCTAGCAAATGTAGGTCCAAGAGTGTGTACATAATGGTCCAGATGAACCCCATTGTTTTCAAACAACGTAATTATTAGCATGTTCGAGAAATGTTTGAAAATTTTAACCAAGTTGACTTTTTGACAAAAGTTGACTTTTATATTAATAAAAAACAGGTTTAGTCATGCTCAAATAGCTCAAATAATTATTCATATAAAGATTCATGTTAGAAATCTAGTTTTAGAAAGTTTCTTTATTTGGAAAGTATGACATTTTACACATGTGCAATCCATTTTAAAATTATGAATAATATCATTACAACCATCTCAATTATATAGGTAACACATCCAACAATTATCCATAACATGTTAACATAACCAAGAACTTCATCATGCCCAAAGTTTTCTAATTTAAAACGTGAGAACACACGTTGCATAATTTTCATCCAAATCTCCTAACATGTTTCTACGATCATTTTAACATCAGTCATATAATCATATCATGTTCTACACATATCATATTTAATATTTATCACATCAAGTCAAAAAACTTTTCATAAATAGTAAGCATGTTCATACAGTGTGTTTTTCACCATTAGATTATAACTAATCCATTCTTATGTCCAAAATATCATATAACAATTATCACATCTCATCAAACATTCACAAATCATCATCTATAAACTAACTTAACCAAAATATTTTCTATAAAGGAAAGTATTTGAAAACCGAGCCAAAACCAAAAGATTGAAACATGATTTCATCCACTAGCATCAACTAAAATCCTAAAACCATCAATTCAATCCAATTTCATCAAAATTATATGATTTCTACAAAACTCCCACATTAAAGTTTCTATTATAAGTAAGTATTGATTTTTTTATCAAAACAACATAATTTCACAAACCCTATCCATACAAACCACTTTATATTGACTAACAACATATAAGCAATCATCAATTTTAAGTATTGACTCGTTTGGATAATCTAGGGTTCATGGTCATCATGAAGCTCAAAGAACATGAAATCACACTTAAAAACTTACTTTGAATGCTTAGATGATGATCTGTATTACGCACTTGATGCAAGAAACGATCGAAATCATAACCAGTATGCTAGAAGAAGATCATAGAAGGTCTGCCTTTGTGCGAGTGTATGATTTTTGTGCAAAAAGTGAAGGGGAAGGGGAAGGGGACGACAAATGGGTATTAGGGTTTGGGTAGTTTTTGTTTTTTTACAAGAAGGCCCCTCTTCTTTTGTAATTTTTTTACATTTAAATTTTTTACACCAAAACCACATAATGCTCATATAATATCAACTAAATATTAATAACATGAAATTATGTTTATTTTTCTAGTTCAGCGTCATTTTAATAATTTTTAGGCTTTCAAATTCATGTAAATGCTAGAAATTTTCCAATTTTTGCAACTAAGCTAAACAATTAATCACATAAACACAACAAATAATTTCATACCAATTATGATTGTTTGAATTTTTTTTGAAAAATCACCAGCGTTCGGGGACAGACGCATGCGCGATTCGACAATACTTCGAATTACCGTCACGTGAAAGGTTCATAAATATTTGTGTAATAAATGACGCATATAGGTAAAGAAAATTAAATGCATGAATGTCAGATCAGAAAACTATGTTCGTGTTGTTCTGAAAGTGACCTGAAAATACCGAGCGTCACATCATCACCTTGTTGAAATAAATTTCGTCCTAAAATTAAATAGGGATTAGGGTTGGGGATTTGTGTGGGATCTAGAAAGGCTGGTGCAACCAAAACTAAACACTTAGACTATTTTTTGGTGCAACTTATAGAGGACTTTCGAAGCTAAGTGTTGAACTTTCGAAGGAAATGGAGTACTTCCGAAGAAAAAGTGCAATATCAACTTCCGAATGAAAAGCTACAACTTTCGAAGACAAACTATTCTCTTCCGAAGTTCAAGACTTAGAAAAATTCAAAGACAATGACTTCTGAAGCAGAAGTCCCCAAGCCACAGAAGAAGCAGCCTCTTCCGAAGTATAAAAGGCTTCGGAAGAAATTGTTCTTCCGAAGCCAATTAACCTTCGGAAGATGTGGCTATGGACCAGTGGACATAAGTATGGTCTCTGACACTCCGTTGCAGACCTCTGATACTATATGACGTTTTCCCACAAGGCCATGTAGTTGACCATACTTTATTCCACTATTTACCTTTATTAGTTAGTATAGTTACCAACTTTAGTTGGTGACAAAAGGTAAGTCATGGACATGTCATGACTACCATATCTTTGATAAGACATTATCTAAGATACCTTAACTATAGCTTTATAGTATGTGCTTTAGTTATAGGATTCCAGCTGGTATCAAAGTATAATCGGCTATAGGTGCTAGTATATATAGTTTCTTATTGTAACTCTTGTATCATGCTTGTAAGAGTCTTGTAAATTTAGAGTAGAGAAGTAATATAACAAGTACCTTGAAAATTATTTTTTTGTGTTCTTGAGTTACTTAGTATATTATAATCAACTCTTTGAGATTCTTCTTCATCATAACCATGTGAGTATAAGTAAATTTGAGAGAAAACCAAGTGTTTAGTGAAAAAACAGATCATGCAATTGGTATAAGAGCTCTTTAGGCTCTTGATTTTTTATATTACTATCCAAATCAACTTTTTTCACTCTTCTTTTCACCACACTCTAAAATGGCCCTTATTCAGAAATCTGAAGTTGAAATGGGGACGATGACCAAAGCACCCATCATCACCCCTAAAAACTTTAGACAATGGAGCAGACGTATAGAAGGTTTCATCAGCTACCTTGATGGTAAAATGTGGTTATCTATCATCAATGGTCACTACAAGCCCAAGGTTGCAGCACCAGGAGGAGATGGTGCCAAGATTGAGAAGGCTATTGAAGACTATTCAGATGAAGACCGGAAGAAGATGTACATAGACAACAATGTTATAACAACTCTTATGACTGCTATACCCTACTCCATCATGGTGGGATTTGAGCATTGCAAGTCAGCCAAAGAGTTGTTTGATGCATTGTCACAAATGTACTCTAACTCCAATGACTCCATGAAAGATTCACTCAAACAACAGTTTGAGAACTTTACCTATATTGCTGGAGAGACCCTCAGCCATCAATATTTCAGGTACATGGATTTTATTGCTTCCCTTCAGTCTGTAAAAGTTACCATTGACTTGAGAGATCTCTCAAGAAATTTAATGAGTGAACTTCCAAATGAGTGGACGCTCTACTGTGTCTCCATCAATAGGACAGAGAATCTGAACTCCCTCACCATGACTGAACTATACGACATTCTTGATGAATACGGTGTAGAGTGGAAAATAAGAGAGGCCATTTGATGAGTAGAACCTCGAGCCTTCCTACTAGTAACACTTTAACAGTTGCTGAAGGCTTAGGACCCACCCAACCTTAGTAGTACCTGACTTACTTGCAGCAGCCATCCTATTCTTCAGAACCCTACAACACATTTCCTGAGACTCCAAATTCTTAACAAGCTCAGCAAGGTTCTTTCCAAGACAGTTGTGCCTTTGTTTCAAGAAGTGGGTCTTCTGGTGATCATCAGTTTTGCTTTGATGATCTAGAGTGCTTCAGCCCAGATGATGTGGAGTACGTGGACATAGTCCAACAAATGGCTCTGCTTACCTATGGAGAAAAAAGTTCTTTAAGAGAACTGGAAGGCAATTCCCTCAAAACCTAGCTAGCAGCAAGTTTGGGTTTGACAAACCAAGGCAAAGTGTTACAACTATAACCAATTTGGTCATTTTGCTAGGGAATGCAAGGCTCCCAAGTCAAATCCAGGAACCTCTCATGCCTTCTCACATGCCTCCACACCAAAAGCCCCTTTGAAGTCAACTAAAATAGTAGCTGTAGCTTAAGAAGTTGACTGGAGCTTCATGGTCCAGGATGTGACTCCTGCTCAAGCACTCATGGCTGGAACAGATGACAATAAGGTATATGAACATATCTACACTCCAGCTTGTATTGCAAAGGTAAAACTGTATCAGGACTACAATATGGAAATTAAATCTCATATTGAGTCTTTAAATATTTTAAAATCTAACTTTAAAAGAGCTGAATTTAACTATCAAAGAAAATTGAAGAGTTAGAGAAAACTGTGTCTCTTTTTAAACATGAACACATAAACTACAAGACTCAAATAAAAGATATAATATCCAAATTGTTTGAGGCTCAAGCATAGCTTGTCACAGATGAGGCTCAAGCCAGGAAGTATGCTATCTCAGAGCAAAACTTCCAAGCCATCCTTGCATCATCCTCTCACTGAAAACTTTGTTATCAAAACAAAGGTAGATTGGGGACCAATGAAATTGCTCCACCACACTCTTATGAGTCTATTAGACAACCAAGGTGTGATACGAAAGAGCATGATGTTCCATCTGCTGACACACCTTCTCATGAGTCAAAGAGTGATGCAAGTGTGGAGACCATCACAAGGAAGATCCAAATAGACCTTCTCTTACCAGCGATGACTAACCTCTTACCACCAAAGCCAGAAGAAACCGGGCTAAGGTAGCCAAAAAACTGCCAAGAAAGTGGCTGAATCAAAGCTGAAGATTGTCCCAAAGCAAAAGGGTGTGTTCATCTCAGCTGGATTCCAGGTGGTGGGAACTTCTAAACTTGGAAAAGTGTGTAGTACCCGCACACCTATCCAACAAAAGGATCAAAAGGGAAACAAAAAGATTGCGGTTGAAGACAAGAAGAACAAGAAAAAACAACCTTCACATTCCCAGAAAATTAAAATTGCATGCATAACGTATGGCCTGCAAAACAATATGGCCAAAGATTGGTATTATAATCCTACTAGCACACATTATGCAAATAATATCAAGAAAGAATGAGTCAGGAAAGGTTTCTCATTTGGACTCTATCAAATGGTCCAAGTTATGAAAAAGGGAAAGCTTGTTTTCGAAGCAAGGTTGCTTTCAGAAGAAAATCCTTCTACCCAAGGAGAAATGGTTTCGGAAGCTAAAGCTGTGAAGACTCTGAAAGCCAAGAGAGTCCCCTTGAAACCATCCCCAGAAGAAGAATGCTTTTGAAGAGAAGGTGGTGAAGGTTTCATTCGAGACGAAAGAAGCTTCGAAAGAATGCCATGCTACTCAAACTTCAACAAGCTCATCTTCCATGATCAACCAAGGGAAGGAATGGAAGATCAAAGAAGATGCTGCAGCCAAAACCTCCTCTTCACAATCACTTATTGAACCCCCATGCATAAATTTTGGTTTAATAAAATCCTCATTGGAAGTGCCCAAGACCAACAAGGCTTGGGTTTCCAATAAAAACTAACTTTTTCATCTTATGTGCAGGGACATCCATATGACAAGAACAATAATGTGTGGATTGTAGATAGTGAATGCTCCAGTCACATGACTGGGAATAGATCTCTCATTCAATAATTTCAACATTTTTATGGAGGTCCTATTTAGTTTGGAGGTGAGGCTAAAGGATACATTTCTGGCAGAGGGAGTGTATCCAATGGCAAGTTAAAGGTTGAAAAAGTACACTTTGTCAAATAGCTTGAACACAATATTTTGTGTGTTTCTTAATTTGGTGATCAAAAGCACCAAATTCTTTTCACATAACATGAGTGTATTATACTCAAACCTGGGATGACCATTCCTCCGGAATTTGTGCTTCTCAGATCTCCTAGGAAAGGGGATATGTACAAGCTAGATATGAACTATGCTTCCCTACTAGGAGAAGTATCATGCTTTCTTTTCAAAGCTGATGGTGATGAGTCAACACTATGGCATAAACAAATGTGTCATGTCAATTTTAAAACCATGAATAAATTGGTTAAAATAACTTGGTACATGGTTTTCCTAAAAAGGAATTTTTCTACAAAGATAATTGTTTTGATTGTCTGAAAGGAAAGCAACACAGGACATCTCATAAATCCAAAGTTGTTAACTCCATCACCACCCATTACACTTATTACACATGGATCTCTTTGGTCCAACAAGTATAATGAGCATTGGAAGGAAATCATATTTCCTTGTGATAGTTGATGATTTTACAAGATTTACATGGGTATTCTTCTTAAGAACTAAGGATGAAACTACTGAAACGATTAAATCTTTTATTCTTAAAAAATCAAATTGATCACAAGGTAAAAATAATTAGAAGTGATCAAGGGACTGAATTTAAGAATCAAGTTCTTGATGATGGGTTTGATGGACCAAAATCAAAGTTGTTTAACCATTTTAAACATGAAAACGCAGCGGATAAAAGCCCTAATAATATGATTCATAATCTGAAAAATTAAGGTTCTTTTCTTTGTAATAACAAACCCAAGAGCAAAGGATCAATCATATGTGTTTGAACAAGCTACCAACAAGACATAACAACCAAAATAGAACAAGCAAACTACCTTTCAAGCTGCTGAAAAT
>BJCM01212136.1:0-21137 GCA_018326385.1 Flaveria bidentis
TACAAAGCATAATGGAAAGTTACAAGTACTTGAGATACATATACTACATCCTACAGCCAGCCATACTTTGAAGGCCAGCTGGATACATAAGACTAGACAACAAAATCAAATGTAGAGTCAAAAGGCAGATTGCCTTTTGACTAGTGACTATGACATGCCATAGCTCACATCCTAACATATTACAAAAAGGATTAAGTACATAAAGTAGAAAGCTCAGACTCAAGACATTAATGTATAGTTATTAAAAGCATGGACCATTTCACCAACTTGTGAAAGTTGGTGAGTCAAACAGAGTTGCAGCGGAAAGGTGGTCCAGCTTTATGGTAAAGTACATGAGATAAAAGCATGTTCATAAAAGTGTTCGGAAGAAATCTGTGATTACTCTTTGGCTGTGAAGACTTTGTCTTGAAGCTTCAGAAGACTTCACTTTTGGCTTCGGAAGATGTTGGTCTTAGCTTCAAAGGATTGTACACTTAGAATATTTCTAGTGCAAGGTGTAAAACATCCAAAGCATTTCTACTTTAATTCTTTGGCTGATGCTACCAAAACATTTGAAAGGTGTTTCAACTTTAGTTCTAGTGCAAGGTGTAAAACTCCCCCTAGGCTGATGCTACCAAAACATTTGAAGATCTTCATCAGTTGAAAGTCCTCATCATGTTAATGGCCATGCCCTTCTTCATTAGATGGCCAGGATCACCCAGACTTTCATAGTATCTTTTCATCTCAAAGAGATCATGCAGAGGTAGGTTTAATAAGTCTTTCCATGTGTAGACATTCTCACCACCTTGATCTCTAATCACATTCCATCTTTCTAGATTAGTTATGAAGGTACAGGATAAGATGGGTCTCTCAAAAGCAAGAGAAGCCACTTGAATTAGAGTTGATTGGGCTGCCTCTTCATGCACTTCCTCAGGTTGATCTAACTCACCCTGAGGTATGAAGGTGGATGGTTAAGAGTTCTTCTTCTTCTTTGACTTTGGTCTAGAAGTGTAAGGATTAAATATAAAGGCTGATACAACTCAAACACCCAAAGTCTCTCCTACATGCATGCACAAGTGTATGAAGTAGAATGCTTCAGAAGTTTCACACTAGCATCAGAAATATGCTAAGTGTGAAATCTTCTGAAGCCAAGACCAACATCTTTCGAAGCCAAATATGAAGTCTCCCGAAGCTTCAAATACAAAGTATTCCGAAGCTTACACTTGAAGACAGATTTCTTCTGAAGACCTTTGAAGACATGCTTTATCAGATGTACTTTTCCATAAAGGTGGACACCTTTCTGCTATAACTCTATAAAGTCATCAACTTTCATAAGTTGGTGAAAAGGTCCATGTTTTTGGTAACTGTACATTGAGGTCTTGAGTATGTAACTTTCTACTTTATGTACTTTATCCTTTTTGTAATATATTAGGATGCGAGCTATGGCATGTCAAAGTCACTAGTCAAAAGGCAATCTACCTTTTGACACTAAAATTTGATTTTGTTTGTTGTCTAGTCAATTGTATCCAGTTGGCCTTTAAAGTATGGTCGGCGGTAGGATGTAGTATATGTATCTCAAGTACTTGTAAGTTTCCATGTAGGCAATATACTGCAATCTTGAAACCATCTCCTTGTGTGTTTTGCTATCTTGTTCTGTCTCATATTTACTTGTGTTCTTAGCATCATTACTAGAGGTTAACCAGTTTCACTATTTGATCAGTTGAGTGTTCTTAGCAACTCTCCTCATTGTGTTTTTGTGTTGTATTTGCATACCCTTCAACGGTCATGCATTTGGTATTAAAGCATTCCAGGCTTTTGATATAAGATCTCACCATCTTAAGACCCTTAACACACACAAATACTTAACTTATCAAATGGCAGCCATTTCCAAATATGATAACAAAACTGGAACCATGACAAAGTCCCCACTTATCACTCTTGATGACTTTGACACCTGGTGCCAAAGAATGGAAGGTTTTATCAGGTCTCTAGACTCAAGAATGTAGGAGTCTGTTGAAAATGGACCTTACATACCATGCACCTCCTCTGCTTTTGGTAGTGGTATGATCCCCAAGGCTGTGGCTGACTACTCAAATGAAGACAGAAAGAGAGTAGAGATTGACCACAAGGCCATGACAGCCCTTCAGACTGCTCTTCCAAACTCTATGTACTAAGGTTTCACGAATGCAAAACAGCTAAGTAGGGATGGGATGCATTGAAACTGATTTATAAGGGTTCCTCTGAAGCTAAGGAGAACAAGAAGGATCTCCTGAAGCAGCAGTTTGAAAATTTCACCTTCAAAGCTAGTGAAACCATGAATCAACAATACTTTAGGTATGTTGAGATTGTGGATACCCTAGTGGATGGAGGAGTTCTCTTGAAAATAGAGACATTGTAAGGAAGTTCATGTCCTCACTTCCTAGGCAATGGACATGCTACTTTGTGGTTATCAAGAGAACTAAGAATCTGAAAACTCTTACTCTAACAGAGTTGTATGGGATTCTTAGTGGCTACTAGATGGAGATGAACATGCAAGGTTAATCTGGTAACTCCAATAATAAAATGGGTTCAGCCCTTCATCTAGTTGAAAGGGATAGCATAGAACCCTAACATCATCTCATATGCTACCCTGACAACTCACCAAAGGGTTCTTTCATCACCTTCTCTGAGACACCAAAGGAGAAATACACTCAAGGAAGCTCATTCCAAGTGACAAGTTCTTCTCAAGCCTTTATGTCCTCTCATGAAAGTTGTGGCAGCTTTCTTTTCACCCTTGAAGACCTGGACTGTATCCATCTAGATGATCTGGAGTACATGGAGATAGTCTAGTAGATGGCTCTTCTCACTCACAGAGCCAAGAAGTTCTATAAGCAGACTGGATGGAAGTTCCCTAGCAATGCAGCTAGTGGAAAGTTTCGACTGGACAAAAGTAAAGTTAAATGTTACAACTGTAACCTGATGGGATACTTTTCCAGGAAGTGTAAGGCACGAAGAACAAATTGTGGCCAAGCATAGTCCAGACCAAACTACACTGATAAAGCTACCTAGAATGACAAGCCAAATCAACAAGCTGCAGTTGTTGTTGAAGAAGGAGGATTTGACTGGAGTTTTCAGGTGGAAGATTCTTCTCCAAACCAAGCACTGATGGCAAATCATTATAAAACCAAGGTATTGGAACATCTTTGTACCCCTGAATACATCGCTAAAGTTAACAGATGCAGGTCCTACAACTTAGAAATAAGATATGATCTTGAGTCCTTAAATATCTTAAAAGCTAATTTTAGAAAGTCTAAAAGTGATTATAACCTAAATATAGAGGACTTATATAAAACCATATCAGTTCTAAAACACGAGCATACAAATTATAGGACTCAGATTAAGGATCTCATAACTAAGCTGACTGAGTGTCAGGCTGAGCTTGTGATCAGCAAAGCCAAGGCAAAAAAGTGTGTTCTTGAAGTAAAGACCTTCAAGAACATGATATCCTCATCCCTGCACAACAAGTTGTGTTATCAAAATAAGCAGGGACTAGGATCTATTAAGATAGCTCCTCCGCACACAATCTTGTCTGTAAGATCACCTAGGTGTGGAACCGGTGAAGATGAGCTTCCTCTCATAGACCCTTTGAGTGAAAAGGATGAGGAAGTGATAGTGAAGAATTTCTTTGAGAAGAGTGAAGAAGAGGATTCTAAGAAGGGTCACTATCCTTCTAAGGAGAAAAAGAATACTGTGATGACCAAGTCTATGAGGAAATAGTTGATCAAAAAGAGTAAAAGAAAAGCTAGGAAGGCTCAAGAGATCAAGGCCACTTTTGATTCTTAGCAGTAAAAAGTTTTATCTCTGCAGGATTTGAAGTGGTGAAGACAGAAGACATCAACCTAAAATCTTCTGCTAAGAGTTCTAGTTCATGTTCAAATCATCTCAGCACAAAGAAGAAGGTTGATTTGTTTTGTACCACTACTACACAGCCTGGACCATCCAACTCCAAGAACAATTCTCAACCCAAAAGGATTCTCTTAGTATCTACAAAGATGGAGGTGGAGAAGGGATGTGATCAAGATCATTCTTGTTCTCAAGAGAAGGCTCTTGGGAAGAAGAAAATAGAATGTGTTGTGTGAAAGTATCTCTCATCTTGCTAAGGATTGTCCATACAATCCAAGAGGTACTCTCCATATGACCAAGAAAAGGATTTCAAAGAGCTCTAAGAAAATTTCAGCTTCGGAAGGAAATTTTGTCTCCTTCGGAAGCTCCAAATAAAAGAAGAAGGCAAGTGGAAAATTGCCTTTGGAAGAAAATTTGGTCTCGCAAGAAAGAAATACTTCTGAAGTATTGAAGTTTGCTACAGTGTTTGCAAAATCTTCCGAAGGTCCAGTCATCAAAACTTCCGTAGTCTCAAAAGCTTCCGAAGTGTTGATGGTCAAGTCCAAACTTCCAAAGGTGGTGTGGAAGTCTAAGAAAGACCAAGTGACTGAAAGTTCTCCATTAACAACAGCTCAAGATCCTTAAAGCACAACTATAGGATCTATTACTGGTGCATTATCTTCTACTTCTTCTAGTGAGCCCAAGACGAGTAAGGCTTGGGTTTCCAAAGGTAACCAATCATTTTCTTTGTGCAGGAACAACTGAAGACAAACAAAAATGTTTGGATCATTGACAATGGTTGTTCCAGGCACATGATAGGCAATAGGTCACTACTCCAAAACTTTGAAAGGATTGATGGAGGGCCAGTTGCTTTTGGAGAAGATGAAGGTGGTTACATTTTTGGAAGGGGCATGGTCACATATGGTAAGCTCAACATTGAAAAGGTAAACTTTGTCAAGGAGCTTGGGTACAATCTTCTGAGTGTATCTCAATTTTGTGATCAGAGTCATAACATGCTCTTTACTCAGCATGAGTGCATTGTTCTCAAGCTTGGGGTGGTCATTCGTCATGAGCATATCCTGTTTAGAGCCCCGAGGAAAAGGAACATGTACAAGATGGACTTGCAAGAAACATCTCCCTCTGGAGAAGTTTCATGCTTTCTGTCTAAAGAAAATAGTGATGAGTCTTTCCTATGGTATAAAAGAATGTGCCATGTAAACTTTAAGAACATGAATAAACTAATTAAGAATGATTTGTTAACTAGAATGCCAAAGAAAGAGTTTACAAGTGATGATCTGTTGATACATATGTGTACCTAGTTTATGTGCTCAATGTAAAAGGCTGTCATATCTTACACATATGTAATGAATGAGTTGAATGAAATATAATATGTGGCTGATGCTTATAATGTTTAATATTTCATTGTTTTATTGTGTGTTAAAGTATAATGAACTTACTATATAGGTTTGAGGTTGTTGTGCATATTTCTTAGTCAATAATGATTAAGAAATATGTTCAAACTTAGTCGTATAAGTCTTCATGTGAATGGACCATGCTAATGGACCATACGCATGAATATCTCATGCTAATGGACCAGTCGCACTACTGAACCAGGAGACTGGATCAGTCCACGATTGAGACATAAGATTGACTTGGTCGCATGACTAAACCTTCAGTCGTGCGTATGAATCAATCACATGATTCAGTCGCATGACTGAACCATGCTAATGGTTCAGTCGTATGATTGGAAACCCATAACGTATAAATACCACCTAATTCATGGAAAACACGACACTTGAAGAATTTCAACATATACTCATAACCTAGCCGTCCAGAGCATCCAGAAACCCTATTCCAACTTCATAGTTCGTTCCTGATCGATTTCTAATCAATTCTTAACGTTTGTTTCATCGTTAGATCGATTGGGTTGTCATTCTCACTGATTGGATCGCCAATCAAAAAGGATTCTGCACTATTTGATCTGGTTACATGCATTATCAGTTAGTACTCCGTACGTACACGGTCCTAACATGATCATTGTGTTGCATGCCTGAAAGGGAAGCAACATAAGGTATCTCATAAGCCTAAGGAATGAAATTCCATCACTACACCCCTATACTTGTTACATATGGATCTCTTTGACCCCACCAGTGTAATGAGTCTAGGAAGGACCTCTTATTGTTTGGTGATCATAGATGACTTTACAAGATTCACTTGGGTTTTCTTCCTTAGAACTAAGGATGAGACCCCTGAGATTCTGAAGAATTTCATCCTAAAGATTAAGAATCAATCTGATCACAAGGTCAAAAAAATAAGATGTGATCAAGGAACTGAATTCAAGAACCAAATCCTTGATACAATTTGTGATGAAAAGGGTATTACAAGACAATACAATGCTCCCAGGACGCCTCAGCAAAATGGTGTGGCTGAGAAGAGAAACAAGACACTGATTGAAGCTGCAAAAACCATGTTGTCTAATTCTAAACTGCCCATCACCTTCTGGGCAGAGGCAGTCAACACTGCCTGCTATGTGTAGAACAGAGTTTTAGTGGTTAAGGCTCATGGCAATACTCCATATAAACTTTGGCACAAGAGAAAACCTTTCATTGGTTTTCTCTAGGTCATTTGGATGTCCTTGCACCATCTTGAATACCAAAGATCAAATTGCCAAATTTGCTGAGAAATCAGCTGATGGACACTTTATTGGATACTCTTCCTAAGCTAAGGCTAATAGAGTATACAATATCAGAACTAGAATTGTTGAAGAGTCAGGCAATCTGACTTTTAATGAACACACACCCTATATGGCTGGTTCTGGTCCTGATTGGCTGTTTGATCTTGATTTAGTTACCAATTGTTTTAAAAAATCTTATGAGAATGTTTCAGGATCTATAGATATCTTACCCACAGGTGATCCTGACCCAAGATTTGAACTTAGAAGACCTTCAAGCCACACATATTCAGCTCCAATTGTAACTACTTCTGCAAATGAGATTTTTATTAGCACCACAATGACAAATTCAACTGGTACATCTAGGATGCCTGCAAATTCAAGCTCAGAGGCTTAAAAACCAGATAATGACACTTCAAATGCAGAAGAACATGATGGTGGTGGTGATAGTGATTAATAATTTCTTGATGCTGACTACCACTCCATAGATGATAACATCAATGATGTCACACACTCATTGGAGCACGTATCTCTTGATAAGTGTGCTAATGCGGTAGGAGAAACATCAATGACAGATTTAAGTTTCTCTAGTTTAGATCTATCTCAGCAACTTGCTACGATCCCTCGACGAAGGATCCACAAGTCTCATCCCACTACAAACATCATTGGAGAAGTTGACACAGGGGTAAGAATAAGAGGACAAACCCATGAAGCAAATGTTTGTCTTCACTCTTGTTTCTTATCTGAAATAGAGCCAAAGAAAATTGATGAGGCACTAAAGGATGGAAGTTGGGTTGAAGCTATGCAAGAGGAGCTGCTTCAATTCAAAAGACAAAAAGTTTGGAACCTTTGTCCTCTTCCTTATGGGAAGACTACTATTGGAACCAAATGGGTGTTTAGGAACAAGAAGCATGATAAAGGCATTGTCATCAAAAACAAAGCTAGACTAGTTGTTCAAGGATACACACAAGAAGAAGGAATTTACTACACTGATGTCTTTGCTCCTGTAGCAAGACTGGAAGCTGTTAGAATATTCTTGGAATTTGTTGCATCCAATGACTTCAAGGTCTATCAACTTGATGTCAAGTGTGCTTTTCTGTATGGAGTGATTGATGAAGAGGTGTATGTCAAACAACCTCCTGGTTTTGAAGACCCTGATCATCCTGATTATGTCTTCAAGCTTGACAAAGCTCTTTATGGGCTGCATCAGGAACCCAGGAAATGGTATGAGACTCTATCTTAGTATCTCTATAAACATGGATACAGAAGGGGTACTATAGATGGAACTCTCTTCATCAAAGAACAAGGAAATTATCTTATGCTAGTTCAAGTGTACGTAGATGACATCATCTTTGGTTCAACTAATCCAAAGCTCTGCAAAGACTTTGAGAAGCTGATGAAGGATAGATTTGAAATGAGTGCCATGGGGGAACTCAATTTCTTTCTGGGAATTCAGGTGAAGCAAGTTGAAGATGGCATCTTCATTAGTCAGTCAAAGTATGTTCAACACATACTTAGGAGATTTAACATGACTGATTATAAGATAGCTAAGACACTGAAAGCAAGAAACCACTCCTTTGGACTTGATATTAAGGGTGAGTGTGTGGATGAACACCTTTATAGGGATATGATTGGGTCGCTTATGTATCTTACAGCTAGCAGGCCTGATATCATGTTTGCTACATGTATTTGTGCAAGATATCAAGCCAATCCTAAGATGTCTCACCTTATCACTGTCAAAAGGATTCTAAGAGACCTCAAAGGTGTTTCAACATTAGGTCTTTGGTATCCTAAGAATTCTGACTTCCATCTGTATGCTTATACAGATAGTGATTATGGTTGTTGCAATATGAATGTAAAGTCCACATTTGGGGGATGTCAGTTTCTTGGTAGAAGGGTTGTCTCATGGCAATGCAAGAAACAATCTTGTGTCTTTGCATCAACTGTTGAAGCTGAATACATTACTGCTGCAAGCTGCTGTGCTTAAGTGCTATGGATTCAAAATTAGATGCCTGACTATGGATTAAACTTCAAGGAGACTCCCATTCACACAGACAACAACAATGCTATCTCTATCATAGAGAATCCTGTGCAGCACTCAAGGACAAAACACATCAACATTAGGTATCATTTAATTAGAGATAATTTTGAAAAGGGATTAATTAAACTAGTCAAAGTTCACACAAATGAATAATATGTTGATCTGTTTACAAAGCTTTTTGATGAACAGATACTTAAATATCTAATATAAGCTATTCGGATGATAAACTTTGAGTAGGTTTTTCTTAAAACTAATTCTTATTATTTCTTAAAATCTGTGTGTCCTAAGTTGTCTAGTTTATCACCTTTATAAGCTCTTGTTTTCTTTGGATGAAAACGTTTTTAGGAATTTCCTTAAAATTCTGAAAATTTTGATCCTTCGGAAGATATGTCTTTAACTTCAGAAGAAACTTATGCCTTTAAAACAGATAACTGCCCAAGTAATTTACCTTCGGAATAAATTTCTGAAATATCTTCCGAAGCTTAAAACTCTTCTTAGGCACTTATATGTTTTCAAGGACAACTTTCTTTCTAAGCAAATTAACTATTGGAAGCTTTGTTCCCTTGAATAAAACTTTCAGGTCTTGATTTTCTTCCGAAGCTGAAATTCTTAAAATTCTTTGGAAATTCTTCAGAAGTCATTTTAGCTTCGGAAGCCTTTTCATTAAAACTTCTGAAGGTAATTTATCTTCGGAAGCTTTTTGACATCCAAGAAAACTACTTTTTGAGAAAAAGCAAACTACTTTTTCAGAGGTGGGACCGACTTACGGATTTCAAAGTGTATCCTCTTTCATTAACTTTGTCTTATAAACCCAACGGTTTCCCCTCTTTCTATCATCTACTTCTTTCCTCCAGACCTAAAACCCCAAATTTCTCTCTGAAATTACTTTCGTTCATCTTTCTTCATCCTTAAGCTCTCTGAAAATGGCCAATCTTACCATCGATCCTACACTCTATGAGGATCATTTGCTCGAATTTTGGAAGACCTGCCAAGAGGTTGTTATGGATGGGGAGAAGGCACTGTCTGCCATAGTGTAGGGGAGAACAGTCTCCATCACTCCGGCCATCATCAACATGCATCTTCAGCTGGATGATGAAGAAGGTGAGGTGTTTTTCCCCAAAGAAGTTGTTAACCACTCCTTTGTGTAGATGGGCTATGAGGGAGACTTCTCTGTCAAGACCTTCAGGAAAGGAAAGGTCTCATCCCAATGGAAATTTCTGCTCCATGTGGTTATCCACAACTTGTCAAACAAGCATGGTGGATGGGACAAGATTCCTGAAGATCTCTCCTTCATTGTTCATGGGGTGGTTCAAGGAGTCAAGTTTAGGTACTCTCAGTTTGTTTAGATAAATTTTCTTGCAAACTTGGACTCCTTAGAGTACTACATGTTTCCTAGATATGTTCAACACATTCTTAACTATGAACTGGGCTCACAGTTAAGGGGAATAGGTAATATTCTTAAACTGGGACAGATGAAGTCCGGCATCATTAAAATCTTAAGAAAGCCCACTGTTAGCTTCTCTGGGGTAGAAACAGCCCTTGTCCCAAAAATATTAAAGCTCATTGCTCAATGGGACAACCTAGCAGCACCAGCTAGTGTTAAACCCACACCTTTTATATCCCAACTACCTCAACAGCCACAAATCATCCTCACCTACCAAAGAAAACACAAACGAACCCCTACTCAGACTATTCAGTCTGTGTAGGCACCGATATACTCACCCACACAGGAAGAAGTGGACATTGGAGCTCCCACTTCTCCTTAGGAGCTGACCACTCCCATCACTTCAAAAATCAGTGCTGAGGTTCCTCATGCTAAGTCTGATGAGCTCACAAGCCCAAATGACTTAAGCCGTCACTCTGAGTCTCAACACTCAACTGATCAACCTTTAGGGGAGAGTTACCATCCCTAGCCTTTGGACTTAAACCAACCAATTCCCAACCTTGACTTCTATACTGATGAAGATTTAGGTTTCAGTGAGTACCATGGTTCTCTCTTCTTTACCACTTCTCAAAGAGAGATGAGTGCTCTTGAGTCTCCTATATCTAGCCCACATCAGTCACCCATTACTGAGGTGGACACTTCTGAACCTGTTCAGGATGTCCATATGGAAGAGGCTCTCACTTTTGCAAGTGATTCTATCATTAAGACCTCAACCATGGCAACTCAGCCCATTGACACCTCAACTGAGGCAGCCAATACACAGAGGAAATCCTGCCAAGAACCTGAAGCTGGTGATAAGAGAGAGGACTCTTGTCCAATCATCTCATTCCCCAATGATTCTTCTGATGAAGATGAGGGGAATTTGAGACTAAAGGTGCAAAAATTGTCACAAACATGCACCTATTTAGTCTCCAAGGTCAATCATCTTGAAACTCAAGTGACTACCTTGTAAACTAGGGTCAATGATTAGCAACTTGAGATTTCTTATCTTAGGGAACAACTAGCTGGGAGACCTTTAAAAGGAGCTCAACCAGGAACACAAGAACCTATGAGTGTGATTGACCTAACTCCTAGCTCACCTATGCAAGAGGGTGACGCTACTAAAAAGGGGGAGAAAGTCATTAAATTCACAGTTGCTGGGATTTCTTCAGGGAGTATGGACATTAAGGAATCACCATCCTCACTTGTGATTGTGCATACTCAGCAACTTCCTCAAGTTCAAATTGATGTGGACTCCATAGACTCCTTCATTCAGAGTCTGTTTAAGGAAGGAATACCAAGGGCAATGTCATCTCCACCAACTTCAAATCACATCATTGGGTGGAGGTATGATAACAATAGAAAAGCCCTCATCATTCTTAGAGTTCAAGGACAACAAGAGATCTTCAATTTTCAGACCTTGAACTTCTATGAAAGTCTGGATCTAGTCAACATGCCACTTGTCAACCAAAGCCAATCAAGACAAGCTAACAAACTAGCTTAAAGAATCCAGGACAGGATCACTGCATAGTTCAGCTTCAGAAGGAGACTAAGGCAATCAGGCAATACCATTGGTCAACTGGATGTTGAGGCAAGCCCTAAGATTAGCTTCATAGGGAAAACCTTGACTGAAAGGCCAGTGGTAGAGAGCTCTATCTCATCATCAACTACTGCAATGATTCATACCCTTCTTGAGACACCTGCTGGTGAAGGTGCATCTCAACCTCTCTCTGGCTAGAGCTTGGAAGCTACACCAAGCAATGAAAGCCAAACCTGTCTCTACCCTGAGTCACAAAGGTTTGTGAGTGACAAAGGGAAAAGAAAAATGACTTCTAAGGAGATTGTGGAGGAGGAGAGATAGAGGAAAACGAGGCTAAGGGAACAAGGTTCCTCTACTAGGTCTGCAAGGCTCATGGAGTCTGCTATTAGGGCTGCCCCCAGACCAAACACTCAAAATGATGAGTTGAGGGCAGTTATGATCAACTACCTGAAGACCAGGAACTATGACATACATAACATTATTTCTCTCCCCTTAGATGATTTGAATGAACTGGCTGACAAGGAATTGTCAAAGGAATGAAAGGAGGCAGAGGATGCAAAGCTACTTCTTCAGATCAAATAAGATAGAAGAAAGAAAAGACTATACAAGCATGTGCCTTCTCTCTCCCCAGTTCCAGAAAGTCCCGTGCAAGAGGATGTGGTGCCACAAGAACCTCAGGTAGACAAGGAAAAAGATAGGATCAACATGATCAACTACCTGAGTGCCATAAGCCTCTATCAGGCTGCTACACTACTTCCCTTACCCTTTGACTATATTGAGTTTTAGTACCTCAAACAACTAAAGCTTGAGATAGTCAAAAAAAGAAAGATCACCAAAAGGAAGTTAAGGGAAGAAGCTACAAAGTCAAGAGCCATCGTCCAGGAAAGTATGAAGAAGTCTGCTGATAGGCAGAGGATGATAAGCTTCTTGAAGCTGTATGGATTCTCTGGAAGGAGACTTGGTCCTATGTCTTTGTCCACAATGGATGAGCATATCAGAGTGATCAAGTAGAAGATTCAAAGAGGTGAACTTGTTGACTTACACTCCCCACCAAGTAAGGTCCCTCAGGAAGTAGAGATTAAGGTTGAACCATTCGAGACAACACAACTTGGATCTCCTTCTGAACCTCAGCAAGCTTCCACTTCTGATCCACAACAGGGTTTTGTCGCCTCTCAATCTGACCCTATGAGAGAGGAAAACCCAACTAAGAAAGATAAACAAGATCAATCAGGTGTTGCAGGCCAGTCTTCTAGTTAAAAGGTTCAAAAACAAGAAAAAGGATGGCTTCCAAACCAAAGTCAATGAAGAAAAAGAAAGAAGCATTCATCTCCAAACATCAGGATGAGTCAAAACATCCAGAGGATGTGCAAATAGATAATGCTACACCAACTCCAATTCAAATAGCTCCTCTAGCATCAGGAAGACCCATCTTGTCCTAGACATACACTACAAATCCGGAAAGATGGCATGTCATTAGAGATTAGGGTATTGAAAACATTTACACATGGAAAGATATGTTTACTCTGCCTTTACATGATCTCTTTGACATGAGAAGATATTTTGAGAGTTTGGTAGCATCAACCTAGGGGGAGTTTCTAAGGATTAAATGTAAAGGCTGATGCAACCCAAACACCCAAAGTCTCTCCTGCATGCATGCACAAGTGTACGAAGTAGAATGCTTTGAAAGTTTCACACCAGCATCAGAAATATCTTTGAAAGTTTCACACCAGCATCAGAAATATTCTAAGTGTGAAATCTTTCGAAACCAAGATCAACATCTTCTGAAGCCAAAGATGAAGTCTTTTGAAGCTTCAAGGAAAAAGTCTTTTGAATCTTACACTTAAAGACAGATTTCTTCCGATGACTTTTGAAGACATGCTTTATCTGATTTACTTTTCCATAAAGCTGGACACTTTTCCGCTACAACTCTGTAAAGTCACCAACTTTCATAAGTTGGTGAAAAGGTCCATGCTTTTGGTAACTGTACATTGAGGTCTTGAGTTTGTAACTTCCTACTTTATGTACTTTATCCTTTTTGTTATATATTAGGATGTGAGCTATGGCATGTCATAGTCACTAGTCAAAAGGCAACCTACCTTTTGACTCTAAAATTTGATTTTGTTTGTTGTCTAGTCAATTGTATCCGGCTGGTCTTCAAAGTGTGGCCGACTGTAGGATGTAGTATATGTATCTCAAGTGCTTGTAACTTTCCTTATATGCTTTATAATATTTGTAATAGAACTTGAGAAGGTAATATACTGCAATCTTGAAAACCATCTCCTTATGTATTTTTCTATCTTGATATGTCTCATATTTACTTGTGTTCTTAACATTATTACTAGAGGTTAACCAGTTTCACTGTTTGATCAGTTCAGTGTTCTTAGCAACTCTCCTCATTGTGTTGTTGTGTTGTATTTGCATACACTTCAACGGTCCTGCAAGAAGCCATCCTCTTCCTCCTCTTTGATGACTTTAATTGAGAAGACTGGTCTGCAACACTTTGTTGATCGGTCTTGTCTTGCTCAGTTAGGTGTTCCTCCCTCATAGGTTCAAAAGGAGAAGGAGTTTGACCTGGCTGTGGATCAGAAGATGAAGCTTGTTGAGGCTCAGTAGGAGGTTCAGGTTATGTTGTCTTAGGTTGTTCAACCTTAACCTCCACTTCAGGAAGAACTTCAGTTGGAGGGGAGTGTAAGTCAAGTAGCTCTCCTCTTTTGATCTTCTGCCTGATTACCCTGATGTGCTCATCCATTGTGGATAGAGACATAGGTCCAAGTCTCCTTTTAGAGAATCCATACAGCTTCAAGATGATTATCATCCTTTTTTTGTCAGTAGACTTCTTCATGCTCTTCTGGATGATGGATCTTGACCTTGCAGCAACTTCCATCATCTTTCTTTTTGTTGCTTTTTATTCTTTGAGTACTTGAAGCTCAAGCTGTTTGAGATACTCAAACTCTATGTACTCAAAGGAAAAGGGAAGAAGTGCAGATGTTGGTAGAGACCTGTTGCACTCAGGTAGTAGATCATGTTTTGCTTATCTATTTCTTTGTCTACCTGAGGTTCTTGTGTAACAACCACAGTCTCTTACACAAGACTTTCTTGGAATGGGGAGAGAGTAGGAACATGCTTGTACAATCTCTTTTTTATCTCTTCTCCTCTTTGATTTGGAAGAAGTATCCTTGCATCCTCTGGTTCCTTCCTCTCTCTTGATAATTCCATGCCAGCCAGTTCATTAAGTTCCTATAAGGGGAGAGATATAATCTCATCAATGTCATAGGACCTAGTTTGCAGGTAAGTAATCCTGACTGCCCTCAACTCATCATCTTGAGTGTTTCGTCTGGGGGCAGCCCTGATTGCAACTTCCATGACTCCTGCAGACACAGAGGAACTTTCTCCCCTTAACTTCCTTTTCCTCTCTCTCTCTCTCTCTCTCTCTCTGCTCCTCCTCAATCTCCTCAGGAGTTAGAATCTTTTTCCCTTTGTCACCCATAGACCTTTGTGACAGGGTGGAGAGAGTTTTGGCCTTCATTGCTTGGTGTAGCATCCAAGCTCTGGCTAGAGAGAGGTTGTGATACACCTTCACCAGCAGGTTCTTCAATGAGGGAATGAATTACTGAAGTAGTTATAGGTGTGACAGGGCTCTCAGGCTCTACCACTGGGCTTTTAGTCAAGGTTTCCCCTTCAAAGCTAATCTTAGGGTCTGCCTCAACATCCAATTGACCAATAGTATTACCTAATTTCCTTTGTCTCCTTCTTAGGCTGAACTCTTCAGTAATTCTATCCTGAATCATTTGTGCGAGCCTAGCAGTTTGTCTACATTGACTTGGGTTGACAAGTGGCATGTTGATCTGGTCAAGACCTTCATAGTAGTGCAAAGTCTGAAAGTTTAAGACTTCTTGCTGCCCTTGAACTCTTTGAAGAATAAGGGCTCTTCTGTTTGCATCATACATCCATCCTATGATGTAGTTGGAAGTTTCTGGAGGTGGAGATGACACTGCCCTTGGTATACCTTCCTCAAAAAGACTCAGAATAAAAGAGTCTATAGAGTCCACATCAATGTGAACTTGAGGAAGTTGCTGAGTATGCACCATTGCAAGTGAGGATGGTGAGTCCTCAATGTTCATACTCCTTAAAGAACACCCAGGTTCTGTGTTTGTGATGACTTTCTCCCCCTTTTCGGTAACATCACCCACTTGCATAGGTGAGCTAGAAGTTAGATCAATCATATTCATAGGTTCTTGTGTTCCTGGTTGAGCTTTTCTTAAAGGTCTCCCAAGTAGTTTTTCCTTGAGATAAGATATCTCAAGTTGCTGATCATTGACCCTGTTATGAAGGGTAGTCACCTGAGATTCAAGATGACTAACCTTGGAGACTAGGTAGGTGTATGTTTTTGAAAGTTTTTGCCCTTTTAGCCTCAGATTCCCCTCATCTTCATCAGAAGAATCATGGGGGATAAGAGAACTAGACCAAAGTATTTTCTCTCACCACTAGCATGGAGTCCTTGGCTGCTAGTTTTCCTGTACTCATTGACAACCTCAATTGAAGTGTCAATGGGCTGAGTTGTGATAGTTGAGGTCTGAATGATGTAATCACTTGATGAAGTGAGAGCCTCTTCCATATGGATTTCCTGAACAAGTTAAGAAAAATCCACCTAAGTAATAGGTGACTGATATGGGCTAGACATAGGTGACGTAGGAGCACTCATCTCTCTTTGAGTAGGGGAGGAGTAGAGAGACTTATGGTACTCACTGAAACCTAAGTCTTCATCAGTATAGAAGTCAAGGTTGAGAATTAGGTGGTTTAAGTCCAAAGGCTGAGGATGGTAACCATCCCCTCAAGGTTGTTCACTTGAGTGTTGAGACTCAGAGTGAAGGCTTAAGGCAGCTAGGCTTGTGAGCTCATCAGGCTAAGCATGAGGAACCTCAGCATTGATCCTTGAAGAGATGGGAGTGGTTTGCTCCTCAGGGGAAGTGGGAGCTCTAGTATCCACTTCCTCTTGTATGGGTGAGTGTATGGGGGCCTACATAGATTCAATAGCTTGAGTAGGGGTTTGTTTGGATTTTCTTTTGTAGGTGTGGGTGATTTGAGGTCTTTTTGGTGGTTGAGAGGTAGAAGGTGTTGGTTCAACACTAGCTTATGTTGCTAGGTTGTCACCTTGAGCAATGAGCTCTAACATTTTGGGGACAAGGGTTGTTTCTACCCTGAGAATCCTACATTGGCTTCTTCAAGATTTTAAAGATGTCAGGCTTCATCTGTCCCAATTTAAGAATATTACATATTTCCCTCAACTGTGAGCCTAGTTCATAGTTGAGAAGGTATTGAACATATCTAGAAAACATATAATACTCCAAGGAGTCTAAGTTAGCAAGTAAATTGGTATAAAAAACTGAGAGTACCTGAACTAGAACCCCCTAAATCATTCCATGCACTATGAAGGAGAGCTCCTCAAGAATCTGGTCCCACCCTCCATGCTTGTTAGACATGTTATGGATAACCACATGAAGCAGGTATTTCCACTGGGATAAGACCTTCCCCTTCCTGAAGATCTTTACAGAGAAATCTTCCTCATAGCCCATCTGCGAAAAGGAATGATTGATAGCTTCCTTTAGGCAAGACAACTCACCTTCTTGATCATCTAGCTGAAGATGATTGTTGATGATGGCCAGAGTGATAAAGATTGTCCTCCCCTGCACTGTGGTAGACAGTGCCTTCTCTCCATCCATAATGACCTCTTGGCAAGTCTTCCAAAATTCAAGCAAGTGACCCTCATATAGAACAGGATCAAACAAATCTAGAATACGGCAAACCTCTGAGAAACTATCATCTTTCTCAGAGTTCAACAGAGTAACCTGGTTATGTTGCCTATGAAGTTGCATGGAGAAATTAGGGTTGATTTTGAGGTTTAGATTGGCCATTTTGAGAAGCTTAAGGGTGAAGGAAGGTAAAGAACAAAGATGTTTTGGGAGAATTTAGGTTAGAGAAATAGTGCAGATGAAGAAGATAGTAAAAGAGGGGGGAACCGTTGGGTTTATATGTGAAAAGGATCTGAGACATAGTTATAAAAGACAATAAACTTTGAAATCCGGAAGTCGGTCCCACCTCTGAAAAAGTAGCTTACTTTTGCCCAAAAAGTAGTTTTCTTAGATGTCGAGAAATCTTCCAAAGGTTATTTTGCTTTGTAAGTTCTTGAAGAAAAGCTTCTGAAGGCAAATTGACTTCGGAAGATATTTCAAAGATTTTTGAGAATTTTGTTTCAGAAGAGACTTAGAACTCAGAGTGTTTATTCCAAAAAAATAAAAACTTTCGAAAGAAAATTGCTTTTGGAAGAAAATTTGTTCTTATAAATCATACACGTACTTAAGTTGATTTTAAGCTTCGGAAGATATTTCAGAAATTTCTTCTGAAGGTAAAAGTACTTAAGTAGATATTTGTTTACTTATACATAAGTTTCTTCCGAATGTAATTTTAAATCTTCCTAAGGATAAAGAGATCAAAATTTTCACAAATCTAATGAAAGTCTTTCAAAAAGATTTTACTTCCAAAGAGAACAAAGGCTTATGAAGGTGATAAAATAGACAACTTAGGACACATAGGTTTTAGAATAATATGATTAAGTTTTAAGAAAAACTACTCAAAGTTAATCACCCCAATACCTAATACAAGATATTTGAATCTTTATTCATCAAAATCTTTGGTGAATAGATCAGCATATTGTTCATCTGTTTCAGCTTTGATTAGTTTTATTAATCCCGTTTTCAAAGTTATCTCTAGTCAAATGATACCCAATATTGATGTGTTTTGTCCTTGAGTGCTACACATGATTCTTTGTGATTGAGATAACACTATTGTTGTCTATATGGATTGGAGTCTCCTTGAAGTTAAATCCATAGTCTAGCTCTGATACCAAATATAGGACCGTTAGAAGGGGTAATGCACTTTATAACACAACACAATTTAGGAGAGTTCTTCCGCTTAACAGATCAAATAGGGAACTTGTTAACTAGAATAAAAGATGCTAAGAAAACAAGTAAATGAGAGACAGAACAAGATAGCAAACAACACAAGTATTTGGGTTTCAAGAATGATATATATTGCTTCTCAAGTTCTATTAAAAGTGTTACAAAGCATAATGGAAAGTTACAAGTACTTGAGATACGTATACTACATCCTACAGCCGACCATACTTTGAAGGTCAGCTGGATACATAAGACTAGATAACAAAATCAAATGTAAAGTCAAAAGGCAGATTGCCTTTTGACTAGTGACTATGACATTCCATAGCTCACATCCTAATATATTACAAAAAGGATTAAGTATATAAATTAGAAAGCTCAGACTCAAGATCTCAATGTACAGTTACTAAAAGCATCGACCTTTTAACCAACTTGTGAAAGTTGGTGAGTCAAACAGAGTTGCTATGGTAAGGTGGTTCAACTTTATGGTAAAGTACATCAGATAAAAGCATGTTCATAAAAGTCTTCGGTAGAAATTTTTCTTTACTCTCTGGCTCTGGAAGACTTCGTCTTGAAGCTTCGGAATACTTCCTTTTTGTCTTTGAAAGATGTTGGTCTTGGATTCGGAAGATTTTACACTTAGAATATATCTAGTGCAATGTGTAAAACTTCCGAAGCATTTCTACTTTAGTTTTTTGGTGCATGCATGCAGAGAGAATTTAGATGTTTTGAATGTTTTGGCTGCATCAGACTAATTGGAATCTTTACACGTTGTTCAAACTTCTATTAACTGAGTGTTGCAAGCTTCATTTTCAAGGGATTCCCCTAAATGATAGCTTATGATTGAATCGCAAACATCAATATAATAGAGTAATTCATCATGATGTTAAGGATATTTAATGGATCATCCTATGTCAAATGTCACTTCCTTCTCATCCACTCAAAGCGTAAGTATGTCGATGCAAACATCAATGAGAGCTTGAGCGTCAGCTAAGAAAGGCCGACCTAGGATAAGAGGAACATTCTTGTCCTCATCCATGTCAAAGATCACAAAATCAACGGGAAATACAAATTTGTTGATTTTAATTTAAAGGCTATCAACGATGCCCCTCAGATGTTTGATGGAATGATCAACTAACTGGATGCTCATATAATAGTTCTGGGTTCACCTAAGTTTAACTTTTCGAATACCACGTAAGGCATAAGGTTAATGCTAGCACCTAAGTCAGCTAAAGTGTTGTTAACAAGACACCCTTCAAGAATATAGCATAATTTGGAATTTCTTCTAAGGATTCCACCAATGGTAGATTGATTTGGAGTTATTTGAATAACCCTAGGAATTTTATTGTGCCTCCATTCATTGTTGTCTCAAGTGACCTAGATATGGAGATGGTGGAACATTATGGTGATATGTATTTCTTGGCTGGTTCTTTAGCAGCAATAGGTTTCGTTTGCTTATGACTTGCATTACTTGGATTTTGGTATCTATTTCTTCAAGGATTGGTGGGTAAAATTGTAATGCAGGTGCATCACCTTCAGTGATTTTGCTACTCCTTATGGTGATGGCTTTCACTAGTGCATTAGTTTTTGTCATAATGTTCCTAGGCAAAGAACCTTGGGGTCTTTCCAATAGTTGTTGTGCTATCTGACCTAGTTGGTGTTCAATTGCTTGCAATGATGCTTTATTTCTTTTGATGTTAGCTTTGTTTCTTTGAAACCTTTCCTTTTTTCATCGAACAGGTTTTCAGATGTATTCATTTATGGCTTGTGTGGTTATCAACAATTTCAGCAATAAGTCTTCCATTGATGATGCTCTATTCTCTTTGTTACTACTGCTTAGACATTGGTGTGGTGGTTTTTGATGATGGTAGGGTGGCCATCAATTAAATCCAGATGATGATTGGTTGTTGCCAGCTTCTCTATAATATGAGTTCTTTCTCCAATTTGAGTTTTGTTATATGAATTGTTTAGGCCTACTACATAATCAACATCTTCAACCATCATAATACTTTGTCGGCATTCGATGGTCTTATGTGAATTTCCACATGTGTTGCATCGTGTTGGAGTTTTCATCAGTTTGGTTTGTAATTGTTCAAATTGTTTGGTTAGGGCTTCTAATTAAGCTACAACTAGGGTTTTAGAGCCTACTTGATGAATGCCTTAAGAAATGGGTTTGTTTCTTAAAGCATTGTAAGAAAAGCTCTTCTTAGCTTCTCTTTCTAAGGCTTGGTATGCTTTGGTTGGCGTGACACTTAGGAAACTCCTCCCGCACTTTAATCGATTGTGTGACATCCGGTAAATTTCCGTTATCAAACTCCGTTAGTTCTGTTAAGTCTTGCATACACATGTCGTAAGCACACACTAGTTGTCGTTTAACGTTGGTGACCTAATAATAATTAATAATGTTAAATTGATGATAATCTAATTGACAATGTGATTATGGTATTATGTTTATGTGGTTACATGTTTTAAATGTTAATTAAGAAATTTTATCACGTAACGTGGAAACGTGTCTATTTATTCGTATGTCGTGTATTTTTATAGAGATAAAATATACAAAGATTATTAGTAGTTTATAGCTTTATAACATTAAGTTAAAAACACTTTACAAAGAGTTTAAAGTCTAATTTTTATAAAATACCAAAACACAAGGGTTTAAATGGTAAATATGC
>BJCM01212138.1:0-20579 GCA_018326385.1 Flaveria bidentis
TAAGTATTCTCGTGTTCTTGTAACTTAACATATGCTTTGTAACGCTTGTAATAGAACCTGAGAAAGCAATATACTGCAATCTTGAAAACCCATTTCCTTGTGTTGTGTTCTTTGGTTCTGTCTCATATAATTACTTGTGTTCTTAGTGTCATATCTTGTGGTTAATCCAGTTCACTGTTTGATTAAGTTTGAGTCACTCTCCTCTTTGTGTTGTTGTGTTGTAATTTGCAAGCATTCAACGGTCCTGCAACTTCCTTACCATATCTCTATTTTCAAGAGCTACTCCACCGTCCACTAGGCTATCCACAATCTCAACATACCTGAAGTATTGTTGAGTTATGGTTTCACTAGCTTTAAAGATGAAATTTTCAAACTGTTGCTTCAGGAGATTCTTTTTGTTCTCCTTGGCTTCATAGGAACCCTCATACATTAGTTTCAATGCATCCCACAGCTGTTTAGCTATTTTGTATTTCTTGAAACCTGTGTATATAGAGTTTGGAAAAGCAGTCTGAAGGGCTGTCATGGTCTTCTGCTTAATCTCTACTCTCTTTCTATCTTTATATGAGTAGTTAGCCATAGCCTTGGGGATCTTACCACCTCCAGTCACAGAATAGGTGCTTGGTATGTAAGGTCCATTTTCAACAGACTCCCACATTCTTGAGTCTAGAGACCTGATAAAGCCTTCTATTCTTTGGCACCAATTGTCAAAGTCATCAAGAGTGATCAGTGGGGACTTTGTCATGGTTCCAGTTTCCATGTCAGATTTGGAAATAGCTGCCATTTGAGATGTTAAGTATTTTGTGTATGTTAGGGATCTTAAGATGGTGAGATCTTATATCAAGAGCCTGGAATGCTCTAATACAAATTGCAGGACCGGTGAAGGGTATGCACTTACAACACAACAACACAGTGAGGAGAGTTTCTACAAACACTTAACAAATCAAACATGGAACTGGTTAACGTTTTGTAATAATACTAAGAACACAAGTAAATATGAGACAGAACAAGATAGCAAAACACATAAGGAGTTGGTTTTCAAGATTGCAATAAATTGCTTTCTCAAAATCTATTACAAATGTTACAAAGCATATCAGAAAGTTACAAGTACTTGAGATACATATACTACATCCTACAGCCAGGCATACTTTGAAGGCCAGTTGGATACAATTGACTAGACAACAAACAAAATCAATTGTAGAGTCAAAAGGCAGATTGTCTTTTGACTAGTGACTATGACATGCCTTTTGACTAGTGACTATGACATGCCATAGCTCACACTTAGTTTATTTTCTGATGTTGGTGTGAAACTTCCGAAGCATTTTACTTCGGTACACTTATACATGCAAGCAGGAGAGACTTTGGGTGTTTGGGTTGCATCATCCTTTACATTTAATCCTTACATTAAGTTTATTTATACTTAGTTATCATCAATGAGTGTAAAAAAGGTCAAATATGTTTGGTTATGATGATTAGGGTCGATTGCATACGTCAAATGCTAGCTATGATCCAATTATGATCATTGGTGTTGAATTATACATATTGATAATAACTTATAGAAAATTTGGCATACTACTGGTAAATTAAGTTTGTTTATTCTTAATTATCATCAAAGAGTGTCAAAAAAACCTCAAACATGATCGGTAATAATGATTAAGGTTGATTATATACGCCAAAGATTAGGTAAGACGAACAAGTATTGTTGGATCAAGTAGAAGGCGTAGAAGGCTGGTGCAACCAAAACCATTTCACTTCGTTTACTTTGGTGAAGATAACAGAAGACTTCCGAAGTTAAAATGGACTTCTGAAGGAAATAGAGTCTCTTCCGAAGTTTAAGTACAAGATCAACTTCCGAAGACAAACTCTGCTTCTTCCGAAGACAGAAGTATTCACTTCCGAAGATCAAGTCTAAGAAGTAAAGATCAGAAGACTACTTCCGAAGTTTGAAGAAAAGCAGAAGTCCTTAAAGCCTTGGAAGAAGCAGCCTCATCCGAAGTATAAGTGGCTTCGGAAGAACAAGTTCTTCCAAAGCCATTTAACCTTCGGAAGACACTGCTATGAACCAGTAGACATAAGTATGGTCTCTGACAATCCACTTCAGACCTCTGAGATACTGCATGGCGCTTTCTCAAAAGCCATGTAGTTGACCTTACTTTATTCTAATGTTCACCTTTTGTTAGATAGCACAGTTGCCAACTTTAGTTGGTGACAAAAGGTAAGTCATGGACATGTCTTGAATACCATATCTTAGATAAGACATTATCTAAGATACCTTAACTTTAGCACTATAGTATTTGCTTTAGTTATAGGATTCCATCTAGTATCAAAGTATATCCGGCTGTGGTAATATTTCTGAGACTGAATCTGCGACAACCATGCCTTTTGATTACTCTAAAAGAGACATCATTAAGCAAGGGAAACCAGGGTGCCAAGAAACCACATCTGGTGGTGATGCAGAACATACTAGGTATGTTACCTCATCTCCCCGTGATTCTTCAAAAGAAGATGAGGGAAGCATGCAACTCCTCATTCAAGACCTACTATCTAAAGTCTCAAACCTTGGATCCAAGATTAGGACTTTAGAGGAAAATTCTGCCACTCAGCAACTTGAGATTGACAATCTCAAGGCTCAACTAGCTGAGAAACAGATTGAGAGATCTGTTAGGCATGTACCTGTTCAGGTCTCTTTGTGCTCTTCCTCCAGCTCATCTAGCCCTCAAGATAATGCTACCAAAAAGGGGAGAGTGTTCACAGACAAACATCTGAGGAACCACAGAGACAAACTTTAACTTCTAAATATTCGGCTCCCATTATAACTTTCTCTGAGCCATCCCAAGTTGTACTGCAAAATGACCAAAGGATGCTCAGAGATCTCTACAAAGTCTTTTCCAAGTTTCTGTTGAGATCCTCTCTTGATTAGCCAAGCCCTGATGCAACCATGATGTACTTCGAAGCTGAAGAGCTTCAGAGGCTAAGTGCACCTTCTACCACTGTGGAAGAAGTTGGTCAACCTAAGGTCCAAATAGAACCTGAGATTCAATTTGAAGGGGAAATGAGGACTGATGGTCCAGCAACTGAAACAGTTGGGACAAAATCTGCACCCCCTTAAACTTCCGAAGCTGAAGTCAAAGCCTCGGAAGAACAACCTAAATCTTCCGAAGCTGAAATGAAAGCTACGAAAGGACTATTCTCATTGTCTGAGGATCTAATCATCACAGATGCAATTCTAGAACTAGCATTTGAGGTGAATAGTGAGGACTTTCACAATCCGAATCCACTCTCCAAGAACCACCAAAGTCAAGCTCTTCAAAAGATAACAAAGGAAAGAAGAAAATGATTGCGGAAGAGCTTTAGGAAGAGAAGAAGATTGAAAAGCTAAAGAGAAAAGGAAGACTTCCAACAGGGAAACTGTTAGCTGCTAGTACAAAAGCAGTTGCAGCCAACCAGGAGGCAGTCAACAACAAAAGGAGAGCAGAGATCATTGACCAGCTCATCAAGCTTGGAGCTGCCAATGAAAAAACACTCCTGCTACCATTAAAGGAGTTGGTGGAACTGGAAAAGGCAACTAGGCTGCAGAAGGAAGTAGCACGGTTAGCCTTAGAGGAAGAAAAGGAAAAGGAACAGAAAGAGGCTGACATACAACTCAGGAGGGAAAGGATAGACTTCCTAACCTCCAGAGGTTTCTCTCTTTAAGAGCTGTCTCCACATAACCATGAAACGATCCTATGGCTCTTCAACAAAGAGCAGGATCAATTGGAGAAAGAGAGAAAAAAAGCTGCAAGAGAGAAGTTGAAGGAGAAGAAGAAGAAGGAAGAAAAAGCAAGGGTCACTACAACCAAGAAGATAGGTGAGAAAGCATGGATGAAAGACTATATCCGGGCTCACGGCTTCTCTGGAAGGCAGATGGGTCCTATGTCTGAAAGGACACTCCAACGAATTGTTAGTGAAATCAAGGCTGACATTCGTCTGGGCAAAAGGAGAGAGATGTAAAGAAGGGTACAGGGGATGACCTTCATACCAACCACTCAACCCCCACCTGAACCAATTCCCTCTCCATTCACCATCAAAACTGAACCTTACACTCCTGAACCCACACCTTTACCCTCATCCACTTCCTCACCTCAACTACCAAAACTACCCATCCGTCAACACAAGACACTTACCAGAACCACTACACCACATCCTACCCAATAACCTTCCAAACCATCCCCTCAGCCTTCCAAACATCTCTCCCTTGAGGAGTTTAAGGCAATCAAGACTAAGCTCACCAACTACACAACTTTGAGCAACATCTCCTGTGAGGAAGACTCTGTCAAACTAACCTATGTTGATGGATCTTCAAGTTCCCTCACAAGAGATCAATTTCTTGATCTGCCTAGAGGAACACTGGAACATGCTGCTAAACTTCTAGGCCTCAACTCAGATTTACTAAATGATGAAGAGAAGAGGCTAAGAAGGAACCTGGTGACTCTACTTGATACAAAGAAAGAGGACAAGATTCCCAGTCAGTCTCTTGTGCCTAGAAAGAAAATAATCCAGTGGAGGTTCGATGAAGCTTCTCATAACTTTGTTGTGGAAAGAGAGAATGGTGAAGTCAACAAGCTGAATGCCACCTCTCTGCTACACTCTAGCAGGTTTGACATTACTGAGTTAGTAGAGAAACCATTCTCTAATCCCTCCAACTCTAAAACTGCTGCTCATATCAGAAATCATCTCAGCAGTCTTCATCTTGTTGAGTTAACTGCAAAAGCCAAGATTGAAGAAGAGTTGAAACTGAGAAGAAAGGAAGACAAGGATAGATCTCTCATCAAAGGCACAACCTTTCTACAGATTGTGGAGGGTCCTGAATTGGAACCTATAGTTTGATGGGAATATGATTATAGCTCCCATCAACTTACTCTTTTCAGAAGGACACAACAAAGGGTGCACATCATTCAGGGTGACAGACTGGATTTCCTGTCAACGAATGATCTGTACAAGCTTCTCAGCACACATCCGGGAAGAACAAAGAGACAGACAAATATCTGCTTTCCTTAGTGCTGAAAGCTTTGAGAAGCAGGAACAAGTGAAGTTTTGGTAGCATCAGCCTAGGGAGAGTTTGGTGGATCAAGTAGAAGGCTGGTGCAACCAAAACCAATTCACTTAGTTTATTTTGGTGATGATAACAGAAGACTTCCGAAGCTAAAATGGACTTCCGAAGTAAATAGAGTCTCTTTTGAAGTTTAAGTAAAAGATCAACTTACAAAGACAAACTCTGCTTCTTCCGAAGACATAAGTATTCACTTCTGAAGATCAAGTCTAAGAAGTAAAGATCAGAAGACTACTTCCGAAGTTTGAAGAAAAGCATAAGTCCTTAAGCCTTGGAAGAAGCAGCCTTTTCCGAAGTATAAGTGGCTTCGGAAGAACAAGTTCTTCCGAAGCCATTTAACCTTCGGAAGAACAAGTTCTTCCGAAGCCATTTAACCTTCGGAAGAAAATGCTATGAACTAGTAGACATAAGTATGGTCTCTGACAATCCGCTGCAAACCTCTGAGATACTGCATGGCGCTTTCTCAAAAACCATGTAATTGACCTTACTTTATTCTACTGTTCACCTTTTGTTTGATAGCACAGTTGCCAACTTTAGTTGGTGACAAAAGGTAAGTCATGGACATGTCATGACTACCATATCTTAGATAAGACATTATCTAAGATACCTTAACTTTAGCACTGTAGTATTTGCTTTAGTTATAGGATTCCAGCTGGTATCAAATTGTATCCGGATGTAGGTAGTATTATATATAGTTTCTCATTGTAACTCATAATCAATGCTTGTAACAGTCTTGTAACAGTTTGAGTTGAGAAACAATATATGCAAGTATCTTGAAAATTATCTTTCTGTGTTCATTGTTACTTATTATATTATTATCAACTCTTGGGGACTCTAATTCATCCGAGTGTTGTTTAAGTGAGTTTGAGAGTAAAACAAAGTGTTTAGTGACATAAACCGATCCTGCAAGTATTATTATACATATGGTAATATGTTTATAATAGTAATAATAATAATCATAATCATAATCACGGTAATTATTATAATAATTAATAATAATAATAATAATAATAATAATAATAATAATAAACCCATCATAATAGTAATTATAATAAAATACTAATAATATAATAATATCTTAGTGATAACATTATTAAATAATAAAAAATATAAAATATCATAAAACACCCTATTGCGATGACATGTCATCCCCATAGGCGTTTCATGTCGTCACCATAGATATTATATATGTCGCATGACTATCCCGTCATTAATTTGAAAAAAAGTTAAAAAAAATAAAAACCTTATGGCAACAACATGTTGTCGCCCCAGGGTGCACTATCTTTTAAAGTAGGGTTTACAAGCTTATCACTTTCACTTTCTCAAACACAAATCCCACCCACAACCAACCTTTATCTCCAGTGAAGACAACCAAACTCCGACCACCACCACCATTTATAGCCACCACCACCATTCCTAGCCGCTACCACCACCACTTCCATCGCCCTCTATTATCCTTTCCATCGCACCCTACTAAGAATGAAGCATCTTATGGTTGCACTACTACCATTGTTCCTACCACCACCTCTATTTATGTCTCTCTAGGTTGTTGTATCATTATCTAACCACCACCATCCCCGACAACATCTCATTATCATCGTTTTTGTTAAGATTTTAAGGTGTGTATATTATCTATTTCATTAGTTATTTAAATATTTGGATTTGGTTCCTATTTAGTAGAATGATATGATAATATATTGATCTATTTGATTTTTAGTTTGATTTTGTTCTTGTTTTGATTTGGTTAATGATATGCGTTAATTATGTATGTATGTATGTATGCATGCATGCATGCATGCATGCATGTATGTATGTATGTATGTATGTATGTATGTATGTATGTATGTTTGTATGTATGTATGTATGTATGCATGCATAATATGTGATGAAAGTATTGTAGTTTTATTTGGTTATTAGTTTAATTAATATACATATGATGAACATGGGATAAAATTGAATATGTGTGCTAGATGGTTTTAGTGTTAGAACTTTAGGGTATGTATGTTACATTCTTTTGTTAATTAGTTAAAATATTAAGTTGAATTATTGTTATAGTTGATTTATGTTGTTAGAATTATATAAATTGTTTGATTTGGTTATTGTTTTGAGTTGATAGAATGATATGATGAATTATGTTTTGTAACATGATTTAGGATTAATGTTAATTAATTCAGAACCTAATTCATTATCATACGACGAATTGTATTTTAAAACATGTTTTAGGATTTTATTTATACTTTGAAAAATGTTTTAGGGTTTCATTTTTGTTTTATAACTTTGTATATATATTTATATCATGTTTATGTATATGTATAAGTCATCTTTATGACTTATAAATATTGTTTGTAGGAACAACAAACGTGAAGGATGGCACGTTATGAGAAAGTGTTCGAATGGATCAAATCGGGGGTAAAAGAAGATTATGTAAATTTAACACTTTCATTTCTATTATATGTTAAATATGTTGTTATCATGTGTTCATATGTTGTTACTACTTTAATTTAATTTAATATAATGTTTGTACCTTGTTGGATAGTATTATTTAGTTCAAAGTTGGATATTATCGAGTGATTCAAACACATTTATAGATTAAATTTAGATATTATTACTTGCATTGTTGAATATTTAAAACTTAACACTATTATCTTTTATTATTTATAATTGGACGTAATGTTTTTTTTTCATTTTACAATAGTTATGTTGTCAAATTTCCATAAAAATATTAATACGCATCTCTTGTTATTAACGATCATGTGGGTTATCATTACATGAGATGTGGAAACAATTACACTTACGATTACATGCGTGAAATGCAGGAACAGATGAATGAATTTTAGAAAAGGAATCAAATCCTAATGACGATGAAGATGATCAAGATGACGACAATTATAAGTTGTTTGTTTTGTAAAAAGTTAAAGATGTTTACGTTTGTTTAGGAAAAACCTGAAAAATATAGAAACAATCTACAAATTAAAAATCAAAACAGTAGGGTCTATGGCGACGACATGCCGTCGCCATAAGGTTTTTAAAAAAAATATTTTAAATTTTTTTAAAATAAAAAAATTATTTGGACCTATGGCGACGACATGTAGTCACCATAGACCGAAAATAAATTTATTTTTAAATAAAAATACAACATGAATTTTTTTTGCCGACAACTCTGTGGCGACAACTTGTCGTCGGTATAGACTTCTATGGCGACGAGGGTTTTCACAACGACTCAAAAATAAGCTATAGTGATAAGGCTGTGATGACTAAGTCTATGGCGACGACAAACCTATCCTATCGCAACTCACCATAGCCTTTTTTTCTTGTAGTGTTGTATCAATATATACTTAGTTCTTGTTAAAATTATATTTGATAGGTACACTTGTTTAATTACGTGTGGTTTAGTTTTAACGTAAAACTTAATTTCTAAATTAAAAACCAAATTGCATATAAAATCATTAATAAAAATTTATATACCTGCACATAAAAATACACTATCAAAATAATTAAAAGCAGAAGTTAATAACATGATGCTTCTTATCAAAGGGTTCTTAATGTAACTTATTAAAGTTAACATTAAAACAATTTAATATACATTTGCGTAGGACCGTGTAAACTATTTGATCATCCATCCTCAACCACTGTCTCCCTCTCCGGACATCTCTTGATTTTCCTGAAACTGTCCCACGAGCTTTAAAACCCACCAAACTTACCCTAGTTTTTTAGGAAAACTTCAATAACTTGAAAATGTTATACAAAACCATTATGCCACTAAACAAACTAGGCTCATAGAAAGTTAGCCAAAACTAACGATTAAATCATCTGCAATTCTGCATTGAGTAACTGAAGTGGATAATAAAAATTTGGTAACTTTATTCAATAAAAGAAACAACACCCAATTGTAAAATACAAAGATGGGAGCTTTATTCAGCTTCTACAATTAAGAAAATAAAATTCAACTAAATATCAAGAATCACAACCTATTTGAGACCGATTTGATTCAAACCTTTGAAACTCTACATTCCAGACCACCATCGATACCATCACTAGCGTTGCTCCATTCAACCTACCAATGAGAATTCCACCAAATTACAAAACCAAAAACAATTCCACCAAAGCTAGATGATTTGGGAGAAGCGATGATTTTGGATATCGCTTTCTTTGCATATGCTATTGGGGTTCAATAGGTGAAGGAATGATGATGAAGACGCCAAAGATGGTCAATGGGTATGAACTTAAATGAAAACTAAAGAAGGTGGAACTTTGTTACAAAACTAATTTGTTAACTTCAAAGATGAGAGCTTTATCAGCTTCTACAATTAAGAAAATCAAATCCATCTGAAATTAAGAATCACAATCCATCTAAGGCTATTTAAACCTCTCAGCTCTACCTTAGCAGTAAACCATGAAAAACATAGTGGTACATAATGAATCATTGGTGTATACTTTATATGACTAGTAAGACTCCTTAGCGAAATATTATTATCTATAATGACTCCTTACAACCATTAAATGACATGGCATTATATGGCACGTTTGGTTTAACTTAGTTAATGTATATCAAACTTGCTCAATCAAAGTGGTTAATGGTTAAACATAGTACATTTAGGTCAAATAAGTCAATAATGACGAATGGTGGTCATATACAATCTTGTAGTGTAATTATGATCAACTCTGGTCAAACATACTGATTTTAGTCAAGCATGGGCGTACGTGAGCAATTAAGACTCTTATGCACTATAGTGACTTATGATAATTAAATATGGCTCTATATAACCTAATATAATCAAATAAGATCATTCACAGCTTATTCCCTGTATTTCTGTGAGTATGTTTTCTATATTATATGGTATGGTTATAAGTGGTTGTGAATAAAAGATATGATAAATTTATTGTTCAATTTGTATTTTGGAAAATCACTGTTATAGTTTTAATATATTTTAAGTGGTTGTAAGTGAATGAGAGATAAAAAATAAGGATAAAGTTAAAAAAACAAGAGATAAAAAGTAGTGATTTTTAGTGTAATTATATGGATAAAAATAGAAAATAAGTTGTGAATGCCCTAATATTTGATATGACCCAGTAAGAGCCTTCATCATTCACTAAGACACATATAAGATATGATCTATAATAACTTATTATATAAAGAAAATTACATAAATAGTCCCTATGATTTGATCATATTGCATATTTGGTCCTTAAACTTTAAAAATCGTAAAAATAGTCCAATATTTTGTATAGTTATTGCAAGTTTGGTCAACGATTTTTAATAATTTCAAAGTTGGTTCATAAAACACTTATATGTGAGTATTGCACTTTTGGTCCATAAAGTTGAATTTAAAAGTTAGTTTAACCTTATGAAATGCATAAAATATGAATAAATTAAATGTCAAGGATCACATGTGCAATAATCATACAAAAGTTTGAACTAACTTTATAATTTTTAAAATTGAAGGACCAAACACACAATTTTATTAAACCATAAAAACCATTTATGCAATTTTCTCTATTATATACTATCTTAAAATGATATTTGGGTGTGTATAGTAACTTTTTTTAAAATTTTTAATTTTTTTCCATTCCGCTCATATACATACAGAATAAGAGTTGACACTAAAGCGGCCCTAGATGAGATGGTTAGTTGCAAATTATTTTAGACTCATATACCGATTAAATGGCGTAGGTTCATTTTCAATCCAAAGCTTTCTTCTACCAAAAAAAACCATTAGTTTTTATTCTCCTTTAACTCACATATATTTAATTTTATTCCCCATTAAAAGTAATGAAATTAAAATAAAGTAATTATATCAACTTTAACACGAATTAATTACTATTTTCTAAGTCAAATCCATTCTTATTATTTCGATATTTTAAGACTTATTGGTACAACAAAAAAAAATAATTTGTAGTAGAAAAAGATTTCTCATAGTGACAAAGTTTTTAATGTTACATGTCTTTCCTTCTCTATATATATTTATGTATACATTTTTTATATCAAAGCAAATTTTTATGGAATTGTTATAGTTAGAAGTAAAAGGTTTCTATTGTTCCAATGTTCAAAATGAACTATTACTACTTTTTCATTATCTAGCTTTTATTTTATCTAAATAAAATTTTCTTCATAAAAAACTATAATATCATATCAAAGATATGTGAAAGTTCGATAAAAAATTACTCGAAATAACAATAACATAAATTGTTTGAGTGGAGATATGAAACCACCCGCATTAGTTCATGGTAGTTGGATCACGTCATAATGCCTTCTAAGACAAGCTTATATTTCCAGTTCTTTGCACATATGAAATCTCATTACAATACGCTCCTGTCGCAATACGCGGGATGTAAATAGCTACTTTACTTGGTATGACTACTTAAAACCAAGTTTAACCTATCATGACATAATATAGCTCATCATGTTATATGAAGACCAACCATGAATCTTAAGAAACAAAACGGTGCATGTGACATGTATGACTTATTTAACTCATTATGATTTATTATGGCTCATCACAACTTACTATATAGAAGTAAAGCCTAACGTTACCTAATAGGGCCCATCATGACCTATTACGACATGTAAGATCTTATTACCATTATTATGACTGAATATGACTCTTTATAACTATAACATTTTAACCGATTGCATTGTAAACCCAAACTCATTTGGATTATTCATGTTATGAAAGTTATTAATTAATTATTTTTTGGTTGATTATTATGTTTAATACTTTAATAATGTCAATTATCCAATTACTATTAATTTTATAATTTAAAAAATTAAATTTGTAGAGTTATAAAGTTTTGTCACAAAAAACATTAGTGTAATGTCTTGTTTGCAGGCAACCTCACCGTTGCTTTTGGACATCAAAAACACATATTCTCGAACTTGAAATCACATTAATGTAAGCAGCGAAACATAATTCATTAATATCAATCAAACATTTACATCACAAATGATAACTTCAACTATCTATCTTTAATCTATGCTAGGATGCCAATCTTGACCATATGCTAGGTCGCTTCCAATCCATGCCAAGCTCACATCTCTATTCAGTAGCATACCTGTCAAACTAATATGCATACAAAAGTTAATTACGTTGAGTGAGCTCTAGTTTTACTTTAAGAAATACATTAACCAAATCTTCATCATGCCCGTAAATCTTTCTATACTTTAACAATATATAAATTTTAACTTTACGTTTACACTAAGGTAAGACTTCTTTAATACTATAATACGCGTTCGATAACTATACTTTAGCTTGTACTTTATCATTTTTTATTAGTTAGTTTATCTTGCTTTATTTGTACTTTAACTTTATTCTTTTACTTTATCCCTAAGTGTAGCACAAATGCTTAGCTCTTTTATCTGGTGAGAATGCACAAGACATATCTCATTTATTGGGTGAGCATACACGAGGTATCGCTCCTTTATCAGGTGACCATACGCGAGGTATCGCTCCTTTATCAGGTGAGCATACACGAGGTATCGCTCCTTTATCAAGTGAGAGTGAAACGAATGCAGGTCTTCTTTATCAACGCTTGCAAAACTTCATTAGCATACTTTAACGTTTTCACAGTTATGTTTTAGCGGGTAACTATTCTTGAGTTATTATTCAAGTTCTTTAACGTTTCACATGCGTCTTTAATATCTTTCTTTAATCTTTAACAGTAATAATACTTATACTTTATTTCTTTAACTATAAGTTCCTTGATAAAACTATATTTATTGCATGCTATACGGAGATATCTATACATGCATATATATATATATGGGTTCGCGTGAGAACATCATGAAAAGAACACTATAACTTGTGCGAGAACTCACACATCGCGAGAGAACTCTCCAAGGTGCGACAACTTGATGTGCAAGTTATCCCCATTGTGCGAGAACTATGAAAGATAAGCGTCTCTCATGAGAACCAACCCATATTGCGCGAGAACTATTTCTATCACACAAAAACTATAAGGTTGTTTGACTCTTTCATCCCCAAGTCATCGATTCTTAAACCGTTTAATGCCCGAAAACATACCAAAGCAATCTATACTATTATACTTTATCATATCATTCATTAAGGTATGCATATTAGCCTCAAATCATGGAAAACATGTAAATGAGAGGTCTAGAACTCACCTTTTTGATATCTTGCACAAGAACAATACCGAACCTAGAGTTTTTTTATTAGAAACTACATAATCGTGCGCAATATCATTACATACTATTCACAAATCCATACAAACATCGAATATCATTAAATACATACATTAAACACCACTTAGCATCAATCTCTTTCTTCTTAAGCACAACAACAGTAATTTTCACATGAAGTGAAGAAGATTGGGTGCTTGGGCCTATTTATAGTGTTTGCCCCACTGTTCGTAGTTGTTTTCGCACGAGAACTATCTTCCACGTGGGAACTTTGGTTTTCTTTGAAGATTCGGGGTGTTATAGTTAGATTTCATTATTATATAAAATTTATAGTTTACAAAATTAAGAAGTTAATCATGTATCAAAATTAGGGTCTTAATAACTTTGGGGTTGAATTTGTAAAGTTCCAAAAGTTAAATTAAAACTTTATACATAAAATAACAACAAAAAAACTTTGGGAGAAAGTGTAAATTCTTTTAAAACCCAATTCTTCCTTCCCCTGACCCTCGTGATTCCAACCATAAACCTCAAAATTCATTCGAATAAATTCAATTAAGACGTCCCGTATCATTCGCGAACATGATTTCAACTCATAACCCATTTTACGAATTAATCACGTGTTTAATCATATTCACTCGAAACCAAAATCCCATTTAAAAATTAAATTAGTTTCAACTCTAAAATTCTACTGAATGATTCAAATGTTCGACCAAGAATGTAATAATGTTCATTACAAATTCAAACACATGAATTTTGAACTGTGAAATTATCATTAGCTCAAGTTGAAACTTCCGAATCAAATATTGAACTTCTTCAAATTGAAACTATACAAAATGATACTATTTAAATAAGGGTAAGCCGTCTAATCGAATCTTTGAACTCTCTGTGAACTCAATTTCCTTTACAACCCACACATACTCGTCAAGTGAAATCGAAGTCTCATCAGAACTGCATCTATATCGAACACCGTCTTCTGGGTAGATTTCTCTTAAATTAATAGAGGAGTTTTAATCCTTATCTCTTAGGAAGCTTCGCATAGCTTGGGTTGAACCACTATCATCATCACATCTCAAATCGATCTCACCTCTTTTGTATTATTCTTTTTCTTATTATCATCAACCCAACAAAAAATTAGGTAATTAAATACCCTCACATACTCGTTATTACTTATTAAATCAAATTCCTAAACTTATTATGATTAACAGATTCATTTTCGTGTTCAATTTGTTTGAATTGAAATCTAGGGTTTATATGAATTTAAGGATCCTTTTAAATACTATTTCTAATTATTTTAATTGGTTTGAAAATATAACACCTATACGAAAGAGTCGGGTTCAAACTCGGGCACCCTTTTTTATTTTTAAAATCATATTTTTCATAGATTTCAAAAAATAGTATTATATTAATATTCTAATATAAAAATTATCTTGTTAATTAACAATACAAAAGAAATTAATAAATAATTACTGAAATTTCAAATTTTATAAAAAATACAATTAGTTACTTTAAAAAGTCATAAATTTTAAACAAATCAATAAAAAAGATTATAAATTTATATATAAGTCCTATTATTTATATAAAAATTCTATAAAATTTGTTTATGTCAAATTTTTTTACCACCAAATCTTTATTACAAATATATTTATTTAAATAGTTAATTATTAAAATAATTATTTTTGATAAAATTACACGTTTTATTATTTCAAGTCTTATTTGTTAAACCATTATGAATCAATCATTATAGTTGTATTATTCAAATTTATTATTCACCTTATGCGCTTTATTTTATTTTATTTAATCAAGTTATACAATAAAGTTAATTATTTTATTTTTTAAATCATTTATTAGAACCCAAATTCTTATTTGAAATTCTTGTTCCCAAATCATTATTAGAGTTTTGTATAGTAATTTTTTTAAGTTAGAATATCGTTAATTTGTGAGGAGATATTTGGATTCTAGACAAACAAACTATTAATTCATCACTTAGAAATTAATTAAGTGAGTATTCATAAACCTTTTTATATTTTATAATTTTATGAAAATAGCTTATTCAATCAATTGTTTATTTGTTTATTTATTTTATTCTAATTCAATTCAATTTATTCATTACTTACAATATGTTCATAGTTTATGTTCATAGTTTGATAAACATTTATTCTAGCACAATCACTAATTTATGAAAATCATGGTAACAATCAAAGATTTATCAGCTTGACAAACCTATTACATTTGATTATTCGAGGATGATTAAAATTGAAGTCATACATGTGCCTTATTCATTAAGACTTCATATGTGGATCGATTCAATTAGTCATTAAATTTTATTGTGCATTGCTTATCTTATATGTTTTAAATTTGTCTTATAAGTCTTGACGCGTTATAAGAATTTAATTATATTAATAATTCTAAATCAATATATCTATATATGTAAACTTGTGAACGACTAATTATTTAGTTGACTACATTACATTTTACATGATTTCAATAAATATTGTTTAGTTGGATTTCAAATTGTTTGCACAACTAGGATTACGATTGGACCTATGGAATAATAAAGACATGTTATTATGTTTAATTTGTTATATGGTTATCGAACAATGTATGATGTTTGAATTAATGATATTTGTATCTAATTTCAGTTGCGGGAACGATACGCTTTGACTACTGGCGAGCGCTTCCAAAGGAGACTGGCTTCCAATGATTTAAATGTTACGTGGTATGAATAATCGATTCACTGACGTCCTCTGCCACGAGGTCTCCACCATCACTCAGTGTGTGATAACAACCCGGTGTAAAGTATTAAAGCACAACATGGCCTATTAAGACCCATTCTTCCTTTGAATAGCCATCATCACTCTTAAGGCACGACATGCTATATTATGACAAGTTGAACCTATAATAACTTGTAATGGTATAATGTGTGACCTATTATAATTCATTAGATATAATGTGGATGGTTACAACTTACTACAACCGTTAAAGACTTAATATAACCTTATAAGATCAATCATATCCCATTAGAACATGTATGATTCATTATAACTCATAATAACATAATATAACTCTTTTCAACCCAATCTTACCTATTAAGACATAATTCAAGACCTGTCACATGCTCTGAACACTTACCACGACTCATTAGACATAATGGGTGGTCTAGAATAACTGCCTAGGACCTATATGACTTTTACAATCTAACATTTATTCATTAATGTCATCGAAAACAAATGCTTGATGGCTGTTTGACTTTTTGAACTTCATTCTTCTCCGACTAAAGCTAACTGTTTGTCAATGATTTCAGAATTGAAGTGGATACAAAAGCCGTAGCCTTACTAGTCAACTAGTTTGATTGGTCGGATCAGATTTAGTAGTTTTTATCAAAATTAATGAATTTTTGAAATAACCTTTAATTTTGTAAATTTATGTTTGGATTTATGGTTCTGTATTCATATTATAACCTTCTTAATTATCTTTGGGTGCAAAGATGATTACATAATTTACTATTGGCAAGCGGCAATTGTACCCTTTTGCGGTGTATCTTGTCACCGCTATTGAGCAGATTCTTTGTAGTATATTATACAGGTTCATGTTAATCACCAACTTAACAGTTTAGTCGGTTAAACAACATTACTCTCATTTCTCTTATTTTTCAATGTCACACGTCCCAAATTGTTATCATTAAATAAAAGTTTTCACAAGAATAATTCACGTTTCACATCGCTACATGTTCTAACTGGTTAAAATTTATTTTTCAAACAAAAAATTTCCATCCCACGTCGCTCAAGGACTAAAACAAAAGGCCTGACAAGTCTATAAATCAATGCGAGCTCCATTGGTTCTCTTACTTGGTTTAATCACTAACAAGCGGTTTTATGGTTATACTTGGTTTACAAAACAATCATTTGGTTAATTCAAATTCGGTTTAGTGTCTGAAAATGGACTGATACACCCGTTGGTTTAATAGCTCCACCGATGTCCATTCGGTTCTGTTTGATTTTAACAACATTGTTGCTTATTTTGAGAACATGACTTTTTTTGTCCAATTGCCTAGTTTAAAATCAATAGAAATAAAACAATGAAATAGTAGAAAACATTGAGATAGACGAATATTTAGCTTTGTTTGACTCAAGGTTACTATTGATAACAAACATTCGTTACCTCCTACTTTTTTATGAATTGCGGTAGTGTAATTACATGACTTAGTATCAAAAATTTTATTAATCAAGTTGGTTTGTAATATGCCTTCTACTATATAACCAGATTTAGATGTACTGTAGAGTTTGATAAAATTCACCACAATATTACATAACAAATATTGTATGGTACACAAGTTACAAACTAAACTAAACTAAACAAAGTTTACCCTATTATCTTGAAACTCCAAAATATATTATATCTTCAAGTAATTTCTTGGAGCTTTGAACTTATCTTTAATATCCCCTTCAAGCGAATACGAGGATGCACCAACTAGGAGAGAAAATCTTTAGAAAGTAGACTTGAAGGCTTTAATTAAAGGTTTCCAACACTTAAAGATTGGTAGGAATAAAATTAGTGCATAATTGACCGGATGAGATGAATTGGTGAACAAAATGGTAGTCACTAACAACATGCTTAGCCCGTTTATGTCAAATGAGATTTTGACTCTGATATAAAGCACTTCGATTATCACAAAGATGTGCGGAATGGAGCTCTTCGATGAAATGTGTGATCCACATAATACTGGCAGCAGTGGACTTGGATTTGCAGCTTAAACATGACGTTGTACGTCACTTCATACAACTCCATGAAAGAGACTACCACCCACTAAACTTTGTATAGTTTATTTTGATGACTTTGTATAAAATGAGATTAACGGAAGTGGAATGAATAGTGTATCGGATGACTAGTTTAAGTTTGATTTTGGATAGTTTTATGTTTAAATTAAAAAAGATATTTAAGCTACTTACTTAACGTTAATGTACTTGTAAACATTGTTTGTCGTTTATGAACACTAAACTCTATATAATGTATTTTGTGTTTTTGGAAAATCTTGATTTATTTTTATAGGTTTACGATTGGTTTGTAAACAACTGAAAATAAAAAAAAATATTAAAAAGAACAGTGACTAATATTAGGGACTAGTTGCCGCTAATAATGTCCTGATTTTTTCTATTAAACCTAACGGTGGCTAATGTTTTGAAAATTAAATCGGTTGTCAAATCAATTGTCGTAGAAATTCACTGGTCAGACCATTCGTACCGTTTCAACTAGATATAAAAACAAGATCATCTTATAATAATTTTTTTATACTTCAAGTATAAATAATAAAAAAAACTAAAATAACCTTAAATTATATATAATCTTCAGTATTATAATTAATTTTGATTTACAAGCCTGTAATAAGATATGGAAGGATTTTTATAACTTTTCTCACTTCCCATTGTCCGACTATTATTATTTTAATTCCACAATAATAAAGTTTCAATTCCATTTTTCTTCTATTTCATTTCAACAAATATCCACCAATAAATTACACTTTTCATTATGTATATTTATAATATCTTTAATTACCCGTGTATTACACGGGAGATGAAGAGTTAATTATTAAAATAACATAAAAATATAAATAAAATTAAATGTATTACATAACAGGTTGAAAAATTAAATTGATTAGTTGTTTATTGTTATTTATATAATATTAACATTAGTAAACCCATGTATTATACGAGTTCAAAAATAAAATATTAATTATAATGAAAGTTTATGAAGTATAAAGTGATATTTTAAAATACGATATGATGAAAATTACATATGAGTAATAATTTTAAGTGGTAACTACAAGTAATAAAATAATAATACTAATTTTTAAATTTTTCATCCAAAATAATTTAACCATTTTTTTAAAACAAATCATATTAAAAATATCATTTTTAAAATTTTCTTATTATAACTCCTAATTTTAATTACTTTTAGTTTATATAACATGTTTACTTTTTAAAATCATCAAATTTAAGATATTTTATATTTCAAAAAATGCTTGATGTTTTAGAAAAACTTTTATTTTATATAAAAAGTTTTCTAGAAATAACATTAATAAAAAAAACATCTTTTCTTAATTTATTAAGAAATATTTTTAATCTTATAAAAATTAGTTAATGTTTAATTTATGTAACTATTTAAGAGAAGAGAGATGCGGGAAAAACAAACTTAGGAGATCTAGAAATATGACAAGTGTTTCCTTAAGTTACTCTTTTAGTATTATATATAGATAAATTTCAGGTTTCGTTATTAAACTAAGAGTAAATTACCATTTGCATCCCCGACGTTCGTTCAATTTAACCATTTGCATCCCTGCGGTTTGAAAATTACCATCTGCCCCCTGGCGTTTCATTTTTATTTTCATTTGATTCCAACACACTAACGACGATAGATTTTTCAATTAAATTTATTAAAATGACAAAAATACCCTTATTTAATACCCCTAATCTACTCACACCACACCCTTTTCATCTTCTCTCTACGTCTCTCCCTCTTCTCCCACTTTGTGTCCACCACTGCCACCACAACCATCGTGGTCGCCGCACCGCCACCATCGCCGCACCGTCGTTGTTGCTACACCACCACCGCACCTCAACGACTATAAGAACCACAACCACCCCTATCTATTTTCTTCTCTTCTCTTCTTTGTGTATTTGTGCGATCGGTAGACCACAACCACCAAGACGTGAAATTGTTGTTCTAGAGAAGCATATCTAGTGGTGGAAGGGTGAAACACGTTAGCGGCCAAGGGTGTTTTGGCAAAAATCACAGATTTAGTATTGATGATCGCCTATGGAGGTGGAGATAGGGGTTTTGGTGGTGGTGATGGGTGGTTGTGATGGAGGATGCATTGGTGGTGATGGGGCTGCGGTGGTGGTTATGGGATTGCGGTGGTGGTGATGGGGTTACGATTAGTGGTGATGGGGTTACAATTGGTAGTGATGGGGTTGCGATGCCGGTGATGGGACTATGGTGGTAGTGATGGGGCTGCGGTGGTGGTGATGGGACTGCAGTGGTGGTGATGGGGCTGCGGTGGTGGTGATGGGGCTGCGATGGTGGTGATGGGGTTACGATGCTGGTGATGGGGCTACGATGCTGGTGATGGGGCTGCGGTGGTGGTGATGGGGTTGCGGTGGTGTTGATAGGGTTGCGATGGTGGTGATGGGGCTGCGATTGGTGGTGATGGGGCTGCGATTGGTGGTGATGGGGCTGCGATTGGTGGTGATAGGGTTGTGATGCTAGAGATGGGACTGTGGTGGTGGTGATGGGGTTGCGGTGGTGGTGATGGGGCTGCGATGGTGGTGATGGGGCTGCGATTGGTGGTGATGGGGTTTCGATGCT
>BJCM01212147.1:0-11211 GCA_018326385.1 Flaveria bidentis
GAATACTCAGTCGTGCGAATGGATCAACCGCATGGCTCAATCGCACGAATGAACCATGCTGATGGTTCAGTCGCCCGAATGAGCAACCCTAACCTATAAATACCACCTAATTCGTGGAAAAACGTAAGCATTCAATTCACTTCGACTCCAGACATACCCTAGCCGTCCAGAAGCCTCTAAGTTCGTACTCCAAGTTCATAGGATGTTGTAGATCGATTCCTAATCGATTCTTGACATTAGATTCAATACGTTATTGTTTCTACGTGCGTTCTCACTGATTGGATCGTCAATCAAATAGGATTCCGCACTATTTGGTTTGGTTTAACACGTTAATCAGTTGGTGTTTCATTCGAATACCAGATCCTAACACTTACAACTCTCAATGAGTTGTGAACCTCCTTCCAGTTACTTGCAAGGCTTTTTATCCGTTCATTCATTATGTTCCAACTTCATTATCTTAAATCTTTCACTTTGTTAAGATAATACTTTATGTTCATTAACAATATCACACCACGTAAACTCACATTATCATACACAATAAGGAACCTAATAAACCTATCATACATAAATGTAACATCATCATGCATCATCATACATAGCATACACCATCACATAAACATCAATCATACATCACATCACACATCGCCCACCAGATCATCTATGACCTCAAAAGTCAACTTATATGAACCCCCGGGAACCTCCCAAGTCAAGGCCTACATCTACCCATTTCTCCGAAATCAGAAAAATATACTGTCTTTATCCGCATTAGCATGTTGTTCATCCGCATTTACTTGTTGTTCATCCGCATTAACATGTTGTTCATCCGCATTAACATGTTGTTCATCCGCATTAACTTGTTGCTCATCCGCATTGACTTGTTGTTCATCCGCATTAGCATGTTGTTCATCCGCATTAACATGTTGTTCATCCACATTAACGTGTTGTTCATCTGCATTGACTTGTTGTTCATCCGTATTAACATGTTATTCATCCGCATTAACATGTTGTTCATCTGCATTAACTTGTTGTTCATCCGCATTTACTTGTTGTTCATCCGCATTAACATATTGTTCATCCGCATTAACATGTTGTTCATCCGTATTAACTTGTTGTTCATCCGCATTAGTATGGGAACACTTAGGCAAATTCTAAAACTTAGGCGTATAAGCCCTATTTGGGCGCATGAGCAGCCCCATTCGAACCTAAGCATAAGATTTCAGTCCCCAGACCTCACCTATCATGTTCTAAGCTTAAATCCTACATTCTAAGCCATAGAAACACAACCATAACGTCGTAAAACACATAGCCCAAAATCAAACCCCACCAGCAACATACACGCATACATACATACAGGTATAAAAACCTATTTAAATAAAAACTTTTATACATGCATTTCCAGTCCTAAAATCAGTTAAAACATGTAAAAGAGGGGTCCTAGAACTCACCTTTGCAGCCTCTTCGGGTAAGACTTCCTTCAAACCCATTTGCTATAAGTTCACACCTAGAAACCCACCAAAACACACACCCGAACACACACAAACACACATAAGCATACACCTGAGCATAAAACTAGTTAAGAACACCATAAACTCATGAATTCTTACCTTGAATTTGAACTTTTCTGCTCTTGTTGTTCAAAATCTGAGAGTTTTCAGCTCTTCTTCATCCTCTCTCTAAAATATCCGAATGATATGAGCAAGAGAAAGAGATGGGCGGCCATTACCTTTTACACCCACTTTTTCAAACATTTTGTCCTTTTGCACACTTTTTAACCTTCCACTTGGGTAAAATATCTTTTCTTTCTTTTTTTTCACTTTATTCTTTTGTTTGAGCCTAAAAAATAACCAGGTGTTACATTCTTTGAACCAAAGATTATGTCGTCCACATATATCTGTACCAGCAGTAAATCACCGTCTTTTTCTTTGATGAATAACGTACAGTCAATCACCCCTCTGCGAAAGCCATGTTTCACTAGATGAGTTTAGAGTTTCTCATACCAGGATCTTGGGGCTTGATGGAGCCCGTAGAGAGCCTTGTTCAGTTTGTAAAGTCTATCCCGATGATAAGGATCCTCAAATCCTTCGGGTTGACTGACGTAGACTGTCTCACAGATTTCACCATGAAGGAATGCACTTTTTACATCTAGTTGATAGACTTTAATCTTCATGTAGGATGCATAGGGTAGAAAGATATGGATTGCTTCCATCCGAGCCACAGGTGCAAACACTTCATTATAGTCAATGCCTTCGACTTTTCTAAACTCTTGAACCACAAGTCGAGCCTTGTTTCTGATTATGACCCCTTGGTCATATTTCTTACACTTCAGGACCCATTTAGTGCCAATTACCTTAGTACCTTTTGGTCTGTCCACAAGGGTCCATACTCCTAACTTCTTGAACCGCATGAGTTCTTCTTGCATAGCGTTGACCCATGCCTCATCATTTAAGGCTTCACTTACATATTTTGGCTCAAATTGAGACGCAAAACATCGATATGCACCATTGTGAAGATAGCCTTTTTCCATGACTGAGGCATAATCAGCTGAGTATAACTGATTTCGTGTCTGCACTCCCGATCGAACATCTCCAATGACGCTATCTAGAGGATGATAAATATTAATCCAGGATCCAGGAGTGCTAGGAACAACTATCTTATTATCCAGATTGTGAAACCGAGGTTCAGTATCTAAAGCTATTGGAGTATGAGGTTCTAAAGTGTTAGAGGCATTAGGATGTAAAGCTTGTGTACTTTCATTAGTGGGAACCTGTTCCTCCTGTTCCACATTTACAGTCTCAACTGCTTCATCATCAGAAGATGAATCACTTACTTCAAGCTCTCCCCTTGAAGGGCTAGAAGTATCATTTAATGGAGTCGTTGATGTCGAATCTGGTAGTGGAGTGTTCGGAACATCTTACATCATCCTCGCAGACAGCTCATCATCAGTGGGAGAAGGCGGTAGATGGAAGGATTTAAAGAATCCCTCATAGTTGAAGCAGAAGGAGGGTCCTTTTCCAGCAAAAGGGGTGGTGTATCTTTGAACATCAACGTTGCACCACACTTCTATCTGACCTGTTGAGTTGTTATAAACTCTCTTGTCTCGTATGCTGTATCCGAGAATTATACCTTCTTCTGCCTTCTCACTAAACTTCCCTGTCTGAGTTTTCTTCAGCAGCATGCACAGTGCGCCAAACGGTTCTAGATACTCCAGGTTGGGTTTACGTCGCTCGAGCAGTTCATAACATGTTTTACCATGTCGTTTGACCACTAAGACTCGAATGAGCGTGTAGCATGCATTGGCCACTGCCTCGTTTCAAAATTGAATAGGCAGTTTGGAGTCGGCTAGAATCGTTCTTGTTTTCTTTATCAAGCTCTTATTTTTTCGTTCAGCAACCTCATTCATTTGTGGAGTGTAGGCAAACGTGAATTGATGTACAATTCCTTTCTCTCTACAGAACGCCTCCATCCACTGATTCTTGAACTCTATTTCGTTGTCTGATCGAATCTGCCTTACTTTCAGCTTGTAGAGTGATTCTAATATAGTTACTAGATGTTTGAATGATTCAAATGTCTTTGATTTGGATTTTAGAAACATCACCCAAGAGAATCTTGAGTAATCATCAGTTACTACATAACAGTACAAATCTCCAGCAATGCTCTTCGTGTTGACTGGGCCAAACAGATCCATGTGTTGAATTAACTTTCTTTGCCTTATAAGACTTCTTGGTCTGTTTCCCTTTCTTACATGCTACGCAGAAATCCGAAAGCTGGAAGTTCTTGACATTTACTCCATTTACTAAATCATTCTGTATTAGATGATTCATCTTCCTAGGATTAATGTGTCCCATTCACCTATGCCAGGAGACTGAGTCCCTCTCTGTAGCTTTTGAAAAGAAGCATTGGACAGTGTTCTCCGTTATGGAGGCCTTTGATAGATCCAAGACATACAGATCATTATATCTTGAAGCTGACATTAAGACTTTTTCCTCTAGGATAACATAATCCTTTTTCAACATGTAGCACTTCTTGTGGTCAAATACAACTTTGAATCCTTTATCACAGATCCGGGAGACAGAAAGTAAGTTGTTCTGTAGTTGTTGAACGTAGTTGACCTTGTCAAACTTAACTTTCTCGTTTCCCACTTTGCCTTGTGCTGTGATGTAACCCCCTTTATTTCTAGCAAATGATGCATGTCCCCCTTTAATTTTTTTGACGTTGAAAAGGAGACAATAGTTCCCGATCATGTGCCTAGACGCCCCACTATTAACAATCTAGGTATTTGTGATAGCGCTGTAGCGAACACCCTGCACATTCAAAGGAATTGATCAGTCAGGTTTGGGACCCAAGCCTTAACTGGCTTGGGTGAGCCAAAGGAATCACACATCATGAACTCAACCCATTATCCATTGGAGGTTGAGGGCATATCGTTCTTCTTCTTGTTCTCATTATCAAACATATTACATGATTTTTCTTTCCATACACTAGTTTTGTGTATGGTTTGTTTGTGATAAACAGACAACTGGCTTATAGTTTGAACTTTTGGTTCACTAATACTCTTAGGTGGAGTAATAGATCTCCGTTTAGTAAAACTTTTTTTGTATTATAAAGTTCAATTTTCTTTTTGAGAGTCTGATAATATGGACGATTAGAAGAGATATGTCCTCTTTTTCCACAACTGTAGCATGATCTCCCTTCTACAGGTTGAGGAAAATGTTTATTTGGGTTTGAGTTGGGTACGGGTGTGAGATGTGCCTGGTTGGGTTGTATCAATTCTCTTTTAGATGTTTCAGCCACTTTAACAAAATTAATTGTTTTAACATTTTGAACATCTTTACTTTTCATTTTATTTGGACTTTGACGTGTAACAGGTGTTTGGTTAACTGGTTTAGTCATTTTGGGTTCAGAAGTAGACATGTGTGAACCTGAACTTACATTAACCCTTTTAATTTCATCATCCAAATTATCAATTGGCATTTTACCTTTTGATTTCAAAGTAGGCTCCTTCTGTTTAGTGATTATCTGTACAGGTTTGACTGTGGAATCGGGATCACTAACCAGAGGAGTGGACACCACATGATCCTTAACTGGGTTGTTATTGACAGGTCCAAATTTTGTATTTAAAAGGATTTCATGTGGTGGTGGAACTACTTCGTATCCCAGACCTTCCCCATTGTTTCGTTCCTTCATTAAGCTTTGAACAATGTGAGAAGAACTAGCCCAACTATGCAGTTTTTGTTTTAGAGAATTAACCTCGACTTCTAAAACTGCTTTTTCCTTTTTGGTTTCTTCTAAGGAATTTAAATAGAAATTTATATCATTAGATTGATTTAAGGCAACAACCTCGGTTTCCCTTAGTTGTTTCCCCAAAAGTTCTATCTTTTCTTTAAAACTACACTTATTTTGTTTTAATATACAATTAGCTTCAGCATAGAGTTATAAATCATTTACTAAGTTATAATTGTGTTCTAATAACCTAGCAAATTTCAAATCAATGTTTTCTCTAAATTTATCACATTCAAGACAAGCATGTTTATCAAATAACTAGTCTAGAGAACTTACCTGTGATGAATCGGTTGAATCAGCCATAAAAGCAGAATTAGATCCTTCGATGGCTGGAGATTCTGAAATCGTTGTTCTAAGCTCTTCTTCAACCAGGTGATTTACCACGTTCACAGCTTCTTCAATATCGGACATTGATTTGCTCAGCTGCAATATCAACTTCACTAGCAGACCCATCATCTACTGCTTCAAAAAAGGCAATATTTGATTCTCTAGGAGAAACAAAATGGAGGGACCAGTCTTGCCCTTCATCACCTTGAGCAGTAAGAGCCTTTGTCTCTTTGCTTGAAGAAGAACTTCCAAATGTGTCATTGTCTTGAAGGTTGAAGGTCGGAAATGGATTTCCATTACATGTTTTCTTGGGCTTTACATATTCACATTTAAAGTGCCCCTTCTCACCACAGTTAAAGCATGTTACTTTGGTTTTGTCAAAATCAAACGTCGTGTCCTTAGTGGCAACTAGGTTCTGCCCCGTCTTCTTGACAAACTTTTTAGCTTTTCTGACTACACTTGCCAAGGCCCACATGATGTCCATTCTCTCTAGCTCATTCTCATCAACTTGCTCGTAATTTTCATCAGCGAGATGACAATTTCCAATCTTCCCGGCAACTAACCCATCATAGGATTGGACAACAGCTGCTAGAAGAACCATGTGCTCCTTTGCAACTTCCACTGTGATATTACTGAGATTCTCGGTCTTCAACTTTGTAGTATTGGCTTCAGGCACTATGTATTGGGTCCCTGATGACCCGGACGTTTCTGGTCCTGAAGCAACGGTTTGGGAAGAAGCTGCGGAACTAGACACAAATGTTGTTTGTAGTGGTTCTCCTAAACCAGTTGGAGTGGGAACTGAGTTGTAAAGTGAAGGATTCTGTACGTAGGATCCTTTCTTTGACTTGTACTTCATTCTCAGTTCTTCCTCTCTTAACTTCAAGATGAAGTCATTTATGTCCAACGTTGCAAGAATGTCATTCTGTCTCAGATTAGACACAATTGAATCCTATTTCTCAGGATCCCTATCGGCAAAACTTGAAACTTTATCTTCCATTGATGTGGTTACGCCATGAGTGTGCAACTCAATCATTAGATGATAGAATCTATCAATAATATCATCTAAGCTCTCATTCCCTATCGAGGAGAAATTATCGAACTCCTTCTTAGCCTTCAGAGCCTTTAACGTTGCGTTTCCATCATACCTCTTCTCTAAAGCCTCCCATAGCTTTTTGTCCTACTTGTTCTTAGAGAACTAATGAAAGATGTCTTTCGGTATTGACTGAGTCAACAGGTTATAAATTTCTTCTCAGCATTGAAGAGTATTTTCTGAGCTTCACTCATTCCTCCCAATGTTAATTTGACTCCATTAGCACTGACTTGCACCGTGTAACCAGTCTTGATGGATGCCAAAAGATTGGGATCAACTCCATTTAAGTAAATCTCGAACCGTTGTTTCCATTGTGGATAGTCATCTAATGTATAAGCTTCGGCGGTTTATTATGATTTCCTATCTCATTTTCCAGAAGCAGAAGGTTCTGAATGCGTGAGTCCTTCTTGGTAGTGAACGCAGCAAACTGATCTTCCATTTCTATAAACTTGGTACTTATAGAGCATGACAGTTTCAATCATACGAATGGATTATGAGTATGGTTCACTTGTGCGAATGAATTCAATCGTGCGATTGGATTCAGTCGTGCGTATGACAAAGACGAATGGACTCAAACAACTGGAGCTGTTCAGTCGTGCGAATGATGAATGCGACTGAGTTCAATCATGCGAATGGAGTGTACGAATGAGTTCAATCGTACGAATGAGCTAGTCATGCGACTAAAGGCTGTTGTTTTGGCAAAATCAAAGATTTTGACACTTTGACACAAAATACGATTTTCCCAAGAACCCTAATCTCCCGTATAGTGAAAAATCGATACTTTAATGCCAGAAAAAATCAAAACACTTTTTAACTCAAAAGGATGACACTTTTGAATGAAAACGTTAAGTTTAACACCACAACTAATCAAACCAAACGCAAAATCAAGAGCCAAAGCTCTGATACCACTTGTCAGGATCGTGTACGTACGGAGTACTAACTAATAATGTGTGAAACCAGATCAAATAGTGCGGAATCCTATTTGATTGGCAATCCAATCAGTGAGAACGTTAATCTGATCGATATAAGAATGAACTAAACATTAAGAACACGTAGGAATCGATCAAGAACACGTTGTATTACTAAGTGTTTTTTCAATTGTTCTGTTTTTCCACGAATTAAGTGGTATTTATAGGTTTTTAGTTTTCATTCGTACGACTGAACCATTATCATGGTTCAGTCGTGCGACTGAATCATACGCGCGACTGAAAGTTCAGTCGTGCGACTGAGTTAATCTTATGTCTCAATCATACGACTGATCCAGTCTCCTGGTTCAGTCATGTGACTGGTCCATAAGCATGATGTATTCATGCGTATGGTCCATATGTATGGTCCATTAGCATGAATACTCACTCGATTAGGTTGAACACATTTCTTAATCATTATTGACTAAGAACCATGTACAACAACCTTAAACCTATATAATAAGTTCATACATATAAGTTATACTTTAATACACTAATAATATGAAATAAATAAACATGAATAAACCACAATCACATATCATATTTCATCGAACCAATTCATTACATATGTGTAAGACATGAAAGACTTTCACATTAAAGCTCATAAACTAGGAACAACATGTATCTACAATTGGTATGCCCCCTTATAAGATGCTATATGGTAGGAGATGTAGAACACCTGTTTGTTGGGGTAATATTGGTCAGAAGAAGTTGGGAAGTATTGAGGTGATTGAGGCTATGATTAAGAAGCTCGAAAAGATCAAAGCCTTTATGAAAGCAGCCAAAGATAGGCAGAAGTCGTATGCCAATAAGATACGTAGACTGATAGAGTTCTAGGTATGTGATAGAGTTATGTTGAAAGTCTCACCTTGGAAAGGGATCATTCGGTTTTGAAAGCAGGTCAAGTTGAGCCGAAGATACATAGGGCCTTTCTGAATCATTGCTCGAGTAAGAGTAGTGGCCTATAGGTTGGAGTTACCCGATTAGTTAAGTGGAATTCACCTAATATTCCATGTATCTCACCTACGGAAGTGTTTACCTAATGAAGACATTGTTGTACCACTGGAGGATATTGAAGTAAATGAATGGCTCAATTATGTGGAGCAACCAGTGGCAATCATTGATCATAAGGAGAAGAGGTTAAAGAATAAAGTGGTTCCCCTAGTGCATGTACTGTGGAAGCACAGGAAGGGATCCAAGCCTACGTGAGAGACTGAAGAAGAAATGAGGTAGCATTACCCACATCTGTTTGAGGAATAACAGGTTTCGGGGACGAAACCTATATAAGGGGGTGAACTAGTAACACCCGGTTTTTAAAGAGAGAGAAAAGAAACAATATAATAAAACCCAGTAGAGGAGTTAACTATGTAAAAGGTACAAGTTAATTATTATTTTTACAAAAGTAGCATGCCCGCCGATGCCATGTCACTTTTCACCATTTGGATCCGGATTTAGAGAAAGAAAAAGCTGAAGTTTCGGGTTTTTAAGAAAAAAGAAGAAGATTCGAATTCAAGGTAAGAAATCATTATTTTAAGCTATTATTGGTTGGTCTATGCCTTGATTATATGATTGTGTCTATTTATGTGTTCGTGTGTGTGTGTGTTTTGGTGTGTTGTTAGGTGGTTGAACTCATAGTACAATCGGGTTAAATAAGTTCATCTAGAAGTTTGTCAAAAGTGAGTTTTAGAACCCCATTTTTACATGTTTTTACTGATTTTGGGGCTGGAGATGCATGTATGAATATTTTGTAAAAGTGAGTTTTATACACGTATGAATGTGTATGTGTGAATGTGGGTGGGTTATGATTTTGGGTGTTCTTAATGATATGATGATGCCATGTCCATATTTTGTAGCTTAGAATGCTATAACTAGACTTAGAACATGATGAATTGGTTATTTGGGACTAGTTATTATGTTGTTAGTATAAATTGGTTGCCCATGCGCCTAACGATCAAATTTGTCTAAGTGTTCCCCATGCGCCCAAAACTCCATGCGCCTAAAACTCCATGCGCTCAAATAGTAACCATGTGCCTAGAGTAGGCTGAAATTGACTAAGTGTTCATGTGTCTAGATTGCCCATGCACCTAAGCACTCATGCACCTGCATAGTGCTCATGCGCTTAGAAATGCCTTAAAAGACTAAGTGTTGGGTCATGCGCCCTAATAGTGCCCATGCGCCTAGAACTTTTCCCATGTGCCTAAGTGTTCCCATGCGCCCAGAAGGCCATGCGCCTTCATAGTGCGCATGCACCTAAGACTTAGAATATTTTCTGAATTTTAGGAAAATGTAAAGTGTAGGCTTGGACTTGGGATGTTCCCAGGGGTAATTTAAGTTTACTCTATGATCTCATATGTGATGTGATGATAATGCTATGTATGGTATGGTTATGTTTATGTTATGTTCCTTCCTATATATGCTTATTTTCCGTGGCTTTGCGTGGTATGATTAATATCAATGAATGTAAAGTAGTATATAATGAAAAGCGGAAGATAATAAAAAGAGGAATGTAAAGTGTTAGCCCAGGTTACACACTTGAATCAAATAACATGAAGAATTATGGATCAAACAATGATAAACACAAGAAAACCGCCTTTTGATCTATATTGATTGCATATAATTTGTACAAAGTGGAAAACCCCAATCAAATCATCATTCAACCATTTCCCAACACTAATGACAATTAACCTATTTTTAGTCTAGACTAATATTCACTAATTGCACTTAACCCCCTAGACTTAGGCTAATTAATGAAATTACATATAAAGCATAAAAATGACTCAAACAAAGTAAAATGTATTTTGTTCACACAAAATATATTTATTACAATAAAACTCCTAGTCATATTAAACTTCAACATCTCGTCTCGGTTCTTCATCTCCAACATGTCGTGTTTGACTTTTGCATTGACTTTTACTTGACGTTGACTTTTGTTGACTTTGACATGATGTTGACTTTTGTTGACTTTGACTTTGTTGATAATATAGACTATCTTGTACAACTCCAACAATACTTCCCCTTTTCGAGTGCATCCTTTGTAAAGATATTGGAACAACTTTCCCTAATATCTAATCTTGAGTGCTTCAGAAGATGTTGGAGGAAGATTCCTAGCTCGATATCTTCTGCAAACTTGAGGAACAGGTTCTCTGATCAGGTACACTGCTCAACTGATGATCGGCCATCACTTACAGCAAAAATCTGAAACATATTCACAAACAAAATCTTGAAATTTCTAATTAGATCATTTCATATTAACAAAATAAACCCGTGTTGATCTGTGTGTGAAAAACAAGCGAACCCGTGTTTGTTTGTTCGCAATTTCTGTGAAATGGATGAAAAATGGTAAAATTGTAACAACATAATATGAAAGACCTAAAAGAAATTGAAATGAAATTTTGTTATAATTTTTTTTATTTTTTATTATATATATTTAATATAACATTTTTTATCTATTATTATTATTTTTTTGTTTTTTGTTTTTAAAAAACCGAGAACTGAATCGATCATGAGATCACATCCTCAAGATATACTTTAGCACAAAGATGAATTTAA